>JAAGKR010008248.1:0-32231 GCA_011419295.1 Clarias macrocephalus
TGGTCACCCGTCAACAGCAGCACAGCCGGGTACTGCACGCCGTCACGCTCGGGGGTCCGGATGTTGTGTAGAGGAGAGTACCTGAGGGGGGGAGGGGGTCAGAAGGCTGCTTTCCTCATAGGCTCCAAGTTTGTGTGTGTGTGTGTGTGTGTGTGTGTGTGTGTGTGTGTGTGTATGTATGCATGTCTATGTGGGTGCGTGTACTCACTTGATGAGCCAGTTAAACTGCTCCTCTTTCTCAGAACAGCCGAAGTCGGTGGTCCAGGCGTGGCCGATGGTGAACTTGTGGAACTTGAGCATGTCCATCACCCCGACCTGAGCTACTGCACAGCCGAACAGATCCGGCCTCTGATTCACACACGCTCCTGCGCGCACGCGCACACACACACACACACAATTGCAATGTTCTGTATGTAAACTTGACCACCATCACAATTTTCAGTTACTTTACATTAGTGTGTGTGTGTGTGTGTGTGTGTGTGTGTGTGTGTGTGTGAGTGAGAGAGAGTCATACCCACTAGCAGGCCTCCATTGGAGCCTCCGTTGATGGTGAGCTTTTTTGACGAGGTGTAGCCCTCCTTTATCAGATACTCAGCTGCACACTGGAAATCAGTGAAGCAGTTCTGTTTGTTCTCCAACATCCCCGCTACAGAGACAGAGAGAGAGAGAGACAGAGAGAGAGAGAGACAGAGAGAGACAGAGAGAGAGAGACAGAGAGAGAGATTAACTCCACAGTGATTTGCAGTACAGTACAGGTAATCCCTGACTTACGGACGCGTTTCCTTCCGGGAGCACGTTTGTAAGTCGGATTCGTTTTTACGTCTGACAAACGGAGTCTTATACAGCACTGATATAAATATACGATGTAAAGTACACCACTCCACTTGACTAAATCTGTCCTCTTTCCCCACAAAGTGTCGTCTCTGAACCTTTAAATCACAACGGTAATCCCGGACACCATTTTGTCTCAGAGCTGTTTTTCGCTCTATTGGACTGTGAACTCACTGAGGTCGTTTTTTTAAAATAGGATCATTCACCCATCGGGACAGCGTTACATTTACATTTATTACGCCCTTATTGAAAGCGACTTACGCTTTTTTTTTTTCTTCTCCCGCTACATATCTGAGTAGTTGTGGATTTAGGGTCTCGCTCAAGGGCTCAACGGGGGCAACAGGCAACATACTGGACTATAGACATTTTATACATTCATACACTTACACTGAAAATATTGTATATAATTGTCAATATCGGTTCAGTTATTTGTTCCCGTGTGTTTCCTGTACGTCTTACCTTTGTGCCACGTTTCGCCGTACTCCCCGCCTCCTCTGATGTTGGCCACGGCTAAAACTCCTCCCAGGTGCCTGACAAAGATGAGCCTGGATACACTGCAGAGACAGAGAGAGAGACACACACACACACACACCTCTGATTAACCATCACTGATCAACTTGTGGAGAGAGGGGGGGGGGGGGGGCGGGCGGGCGAGTGTTACCTGTAGCTGGGTGTGATGGAGATGTTGAACCCCCCGTAGCCGTAGAGGAAGGCCGGGTGCGAGCCGTCCAGCTGGAGTCCCCTCTTGTGCACGATGAACATGGGGATCTGTGTGCCGTCTGTACTCGGGTAGAACACCTGCGCGGGAGGATTCACAATGAAACACAGTGTGTGTGTGTGTGTGTGTGTGTGTGTGTGTGTGTGTGTGTGAGGGGACGTGATAAGTGGTACCTGTGTGGTCTGGTACTCTGTAGGGTCGAAGCCCTTGACCTGGACCTCCCTGAAGACGTGCGGTTGTAGAGGAGTTTTTGTGAGGTCACAGTGGTAGATGACGGCTGTGAGGAGAAAAAAAAAACAAAAACAAAAAAAAAAGCGTTTATTTAAATGTACGTTGTCCCAGGAACGGGACACGGAGGAGCTCGAGTCCGCCCCCTCACCTGGAGACAGGAAAGAGGTGAAGTAGTAGAAGATCTCCGAGTCCTTCTTGCGGCCGCTGAAGCCCACGATGGAGCCCACGTCCAGCGGGAAGGTCTTCAGCTCCTCCCCCGACGCCAGCTGGTACATCTTCAGCACGTTCTTCACGTCGTGCAGGTAACACACGCACAAGAAGCTGGAGTACGTGCACGTCGCGAACACTGAGGAATTAAAAACGAATAATAAACAATAAACACTTAAACAAATAACAGATGACTTTTGTTGATTTCTAGAATTAGTTTAAGGTCTCCCTCACCGAGGACGTCCTTGTCGTGCTGCGGGATGAGCTCCTTCCACTGCCCGGGCGCTGGCTGAGCGAAGTCCACGTTGATGAGGCGGTAGCGCGGCGCGTCCAGGTTGGTTTTGAAAGTGAACACTGTCCCCTCGTTGGTCACGTATTCGTACTCGGCGTCGAAGTTGTCGATCAGTTTCACCCACGGCAGCAACCCTGTCGAGACACGGCCGGTGAGGAGTCACTCCTGTCTTTATCATCACTACTAGAAAACATCTGCGCTGACCGGTGCATATTAAGTCACTTTGTTTTTTTTGTTTTTTTTTTTAAAGATGGCGGTCACCATCTTTTATTTGGTTGTGATAACCCCGCCCACCAGCCCCTGACGTCAAGTGTTGGTGCCTGCATGGAAGCGGTTATTCAATTCAGTAAAATTTTTATTCATCTCAAAGCAGCTTTACAGAACATTAGAAACAAAAATCATCCCGAGTGAGCAAGACGACCGTGGCGAGGAAAAACTCCCTTAGATGGCGAGAGGAAGAAACCTTGAGAGGAACCAGACGGTCCGGTGCTGTCCGGAACCACCTCGGGGGGGGAAAGGGGTACCAGGGTTCCTGAAAAGGTTCCTTATAAGGAAATGCTTCTCAAATATCACGTCTGGTTTCTCAAGGACGCACCACCTAGTGTCCAATTCCTCCTCACACAGACGCGCACTAAATCAAGTTTGCAAAAATGAAAACCGTTCAAGTGAATCTTAAGGATTCTTTAAGGAGATTTTTACGACCTCACCCAGGTTTCGCTATGAAGATGTGTGTAGGGGGAGAAGGTGGTGTGTGTGTGTGTGTGAGGCTGCTGAGAGGGTCACCTGTGATGCCGTCTGGGATGGTGTTGAGGTCGCAGTACCACAGCCTGTTCACGGGGTCACACCCTTCTCTGATGGACAGCAACACGTAGCGGCCGTCGTCAGAAATCTACAACACACACACACACACACACACACTTTTTGTATGGCTGTAATGTGTGTATGACCTGTACCATCACTGTGTGTGTGTGTTTGTTACCTCAGCTCCACTCATCCACTTGGGCTCCTCGGGGAACTCGGCACACAGAACATCCTGCGACTGCGGCGTCCCCAACACGTGATAGTAGAGCTTCTGATTCAGGTTGGTGGACGTCTCCGTCCCTGAGACACAGAGACGTTTACATGGCGGTTTTAAACACGGGACACCAACACACGCGTTCTTTATCTATGTAAAAGTTAATGACGATTAACAAGTGTGTGTGTGTGTGTGTGTGGGTGGTTGTGTGTTCGTTTTTGTCCAGTGGCTGTAAAGTGCAAAAACAAAATGAAACTGAAAAAAAAAATTTAATTAAAAACTAATTTAAAAAAACAAACACAAAACAGAAAATGGTTTTGTTATTTTGTTTTTCAAAAAAAAAATTTTTTCTTTCAGTTTTGTCATACATTTATTTTTTTATTTAGTTTTTCTCTTTTTTTAATTTATTATTTTTCATTTTTGTTTTGCACTTCTGTGCCACCGTTTGTGTGTGTGTGTGTGTGTGTGTGTGTATATACCATCGCTCTTCCCCTCCTGCTCAGGATACGAGTTGTAGAAGAGCCCTTTCCCGTCATGAGTCCAGGCCATGCAGCTGAACTTGACCCTCTCGAGCCGGTCCTTCAGGGCCGCGGCGCCGTCGACGCGCAGGAACCGGATCTCCACCCAGTCGGAGCCGCTCGCGCTCAGGCCGTACGCCAGGTGCTCGCCGTCCTCAGAGAACGCGTAACCTGAGACACGGCCGATTGAAAGAGAGGAGAGAAAATTATGAAAAGTTCACACTGGAGTGTAACCTCTAAACACGGCCTGGTGAGGGACTGAGTAAACAGAAATAAGTGGGTATTATTGTACACACACACACACACACACACACACACACACACACACACACACACACACACACACACAGACTCACCCTGTAACGCTACAGTTCCATCGTCTGAAAATGTATTCGGATCGAGGAACATCTTGGGTTCTGCCTCAAGGTTCTCCTGTACGTAGAGGACGCTTTGGTTCTGGAGGCCCGTATTATAGAAGTGAAAATACCTAACAGGGAAGAGCAGAGCTTCAGTCAGACATCAAAGATGGATGCGACATTAAAGTTAAGAAAAGAAAAATGAATCTAATTCCAATACTGTTAAAAGTGCTGTTTTTTGTTAACAGCAGAGTAACGCCTGGACCCTGACCTGTTCCCCCGTTTGAAGGGGCAGCTGTACTTGGGGTAGTCGTAGAGCTCAGTCATGCGCTCCTTAAACACGTCCCTGACAGGACAGTCCTCCAGGAAGGGCAGCGTCAGCTGGTTCTGCGCGTTCACAAACGCCTGAGCGGAGGAGCAGAAGTTCAGTAGCACTCATACGACCGTGCGTACACGCACACACAGATTTGCGGTTATCAAAAGCAGAGGCTCGTACCTGCGTCTTCTCACTGTCCGGGTCCTCCAGCCAGCTGTACGGGTCAGGAACCTTACAGCCGTGGTAGTCCTCGACCTGAAAAACCAGGATCGTCAAATGAGGAGCGCTTGTTTTCCTGATTTAAAGTTACGCATGATCACATGACATCTGGAGGACTTTAATTTGTCCAACTGGAAGGGGGAGGGGGGGGGGGCTGGTATAAAGAAAACCAAGTTTATCCCCTTCATCGAGCAGTGAGACGCGCCAGAGACACCGGACACGTTACCCCAGGCTTTATCATCATCAGGATGGAATTCACAAATCGACTGCTTTCGGTCTCAACCTCAAAATTTTTAATTAATAAGGTAAAAGAAGAAATGTACAAACTCATTCATTGACTCTGATGAAAAGACTCAAGCAGGCAAACACTGACACACGCGCACTTGTGATCGCACAAAGACGTTCTGGAGACACAGCATGGACATCGTCTCCCATGTTTCCTAAAGATTAAAAATATATATATTTTTTGATATATTAATTTTTAAAAAAGATAATTGACGCTTTCTCTGAATTTAACCGGGTTCTACTTCTTGCTATAAATCTTATACACAAGTCCAAATGCAAGTTCTCTGTCCCTGTTCAAATTATACTGACACTTTCTATATTTTTATAGAAAGTAAACTTATTTAATAATAATTTAATTAGTTTTAAATAATAATTTAAACAGGTAAAAATACATAGCTTTTTTCATATTTTAATTTAAATTAGTTAAATTATTATTAAATAAGTAATCGTTTATATGCAATCCTTTATCCAATATTATTATTTATATTTATACATAAATAAAACAAAGGTTTTGTCTGTGCATTTGTCAGGATATTTCCATTATATCTGGAGGACCCGAAACCAGTCTCTGAAAAATTGGTCTGTACAGTACATCTGTATATCTGTCCAGACAGATTTGGTCACAGCATCACAGTGTCAAATACCCAAACTGAGAGCCCAGAATTACGCGTTAAAGTGCCCCGCCCCCACCATATAATCCTGATAACAACATATTTTTATTATCTGTATACATCAAACAAAGGGTTTGTCTACACATTGGTGGAGTACGTAAGTGAGTCGAGTCATACGCAACCTTACAGAATGTGATTTCTGTGTATTAATAAGTCAGACAGAGATTTCTGATGTGCAGACAGACAGACATGTACGTGGACTTGCACCTGAAATAATAATAATAATAATAATAATAATATCACTGATTATATTAAAAGATCAGCAGATTATGACTAGATTGAACCTTTTAACTATTTCTACAAACTCTTTAACTGTCACCGACGCGTATGTAAACAAGTTTACTATATACTTCTTTGCTTTAACATGTCAAACACAGAATAAACAATTAAACACTTTATATTTTATACTCAAAATGAACATCCAGAACTGTTAGAGTCCAACTAATCAATATGATATAGATATTATATTAAAATAAAGAGTTAACAGTTATATGTTTGTCATTTATTTATTTCAGCTGACTTTTTCATTACGCTTGATAAAGTGGTGTTAAATTTTGTATTTACTTTTTCTTGTCAAACAGAATCACAAATACAACAGAAATGCTAGCAGTTAGCAAAATTATCATACATATTTGTTAATCATTATCTCTTTTATTTTTTTACCTAGCTAACATAACCATCATCATTTTTATTGGCTTTACAGACTAAAAATAAGGCCTGATGTGAGATTTCAGTCCATTTACAGTGAGTTTAGCGAACGCTGATGCTAACCGGCTAACGCACCCATTCATTCTGTTAGCACGGGTATGCTAGCGATTAGCACAGACCTTTGTTTTTTCTTTTTCTTTCTTTTTGAAATGTAGAGAATTAAAGTCTTACCACAGCCTCGTCACGATACGCGTTCGGATACTGAAAAGGCATTTTATTATTAATATTATCGTATACTATTACTGAAATATAAAATAAAATTAAACGGTAAAACCCGAGCACTGAAACAGAACAGCTAGCCAGAAGCTAACACTCCGCCTCAAGAAATCTCACCGGGCGCGGGCTCGAGCCCAAATATCCCACAAACACGAAGTGCACTACGTAGAGCCCGGGACGATCTTAACTTCTATTCCGCGTGAGCGCGCCTACAAAGAGAATAATAGATGGATTTAGGATACAGCGCCAGAGTGACGCTTTCTGATTGGAGAACTCGCCAAAAAAGATTTGGCACCTCCTGCTGTTTTTAAAGCGGCACTGCACTCTCTTACTACATTAATATCTACAGGTATATTATATAAATATTAGTATAAACTTTAGATTGAATAATAAAATAAGTGCATATATACAGGTAAGAAATAAATGTAAATAAAAATCATTAAACTGAAATATTTGAATAATATAATATTTAAAATAATTAATTTAGTTTATTTTAATTTGTTTAATTAGTTTAATTTAGAATAGTTTAATTCATTCACTTTATTCGACCTGTCTTCTCACTTTTCTTCACCCCTTCTCTTAATTTTGCATTATTTTTTCGTTCCATCATGTTTCTCTTTTTTTTTTCATCTATCTGAATTGATCACACTCATTCTCAGTCTTTATGATTTTCTCATATTATCTATCTTTATCTATGAAAAATTCTATTGTGTGTTTTTTCTGTCTTTCTTTCTCTACTGTGTCATTACCTTTAACGTTTTTATTCCAAAATATAAACTTGTGAAATGTATTTATATTTATAAACTTAAAAATATATATATTATAAACTCATTTTATATATAATGCTTTCTCATTGCTCTTATTTTGCTTTTTCGTTTAGTTTAATTTGTACTTTTTTGCTCTTTATTTTAATTATTAATATTTAATATAAATATTTAATATAATAGTCCGTTTCCTTTTCTTCATTCTTTTATTCCTTTTTATTTTCTCAGTGTGTTTCCTTCTCTTTCCTAATTTGCTCCATTTTTTCTTCTTATGCTATCTTTCCTTTCTTGTTCATTTGAATGATTTTGCCTTCTTTGTTCACTTTAGCTGAATCAGTCAATTAATCTGTGCATTTCTTCTTTTCTTTCTTCCTTCCTCCTTTTCACGGCTTGCACCACGAGCGCCACGATGCGCACGCTTCAAATCCCGCCTACTTCACTGTGATTGGTTACAATAATCCATTCTCTTCTGTGATTGGTTAGATCTTTTCAAAGCGTAAAATATGATATAATCTGAGGGCAGGAGTTTGGGGCTTCAACTCGAACATTTATTCTTTTGGTATTTTGGTCCATCTGATACATTGGGTGACACCCTGGAGGTATCTCCGTCATTTCTGTGGCAGTAATTTAGGGGTGGGGTGTCAAACTCAACGCCCGATTCCGCGATCAGCCTCAGATATAAACAATTCTGTACCGAGAGTGGTGCAACAGAAACACATTTTTATGCAATTACATTAAATCATGCATCATCTGCCTTTCTCTCCAAACCCTGCAAGCGAATTAGTCTCAAGCCGGCTCATTACACACACCAGTCTCACAGCACCGCCGGCGCTAACTAGCCAAAAACACAACAGTGTGTTAGAAGCCGCGCGCGCTCCACCCGCGCGCTCACTGTCAGGTTGAGTTCGGAGGCTGGAGACGTTTGAGGCGGTAAAACATCGCAGTTTCTATATGATCCTGCAGGTGGCGCAGTTTGAACTATTCACACATTTCTTGTCTTTTTATTTATTTATTTACTTTTTTTAGTGAAGGAACTGGACAGTACAAATGAAAAACAAGGTCCTGTACACTGATTTGCCTTCTTTGTCTTTTTTTTTTCAATATAAAATGAAGTAAGATAAAGAAAGAAGAAGAAAGAAATCCCCCCTCACACACCCCCAAACAACATATGTACACACACACACACACACACACACACATATAACATTGCCTTGTAACAAAAGTAATTTACCACAGTTATGTCACAACATTTTAGACAAAAGCCATAATAAGATGCTGCTTCCCCTCACTAGTCTACAGACTGTACGAGATGTCGGTGCGCTGTCTCTTTAAACTCCATCTCCATGACGTCACCTGTTTTTTGGCAGGAGGTGAGGGGGGGTCAGGGGGTGATGGAGGCTGTGCGGATGCGGGAGATGACAGCGGTGTGAGACACACACACACACACACACACAGAGTGGACATGGCCGCGGTGCTGTGCGGTGAGGGAGGAGGATGCGGGAGCGCGTGCTGGCAGGTGCTCCTGTTCGCCTCGACCGCGCTCGTCATCCTGGCGGAGAGAGCCGCGCGTGAGTGACCCCGACACCCCCATCTCACACACACACACTGCTGCTGCTGCTGCACGTGCGGCTCAGGTGTCGAACACAGAGCATCACCTGCGCGCGAGACCGCATCATCATCATCATCACCATCATCAGCACATGCACACCTTTGTTTGCTTGCTTGCTCTGTCTGTCAGTCTGTCTGTGTGTGTGTTATACAACAGTGCATTATGGGTATTCTGCACGCGCACTGATTGTCAAAGAGAGAGCGCGAGCTCAGGGTGATCCCCCCCCCGCCGCCCCAATAATAAAGGTGTAGCGCGCGAGCCTCCTCCATTTTCCAATCTTTCTTATTAGAACATGACGTCAGAGCGGCGGAAATTCCATATATGGAAATGTACACAAATCCAGCTGGAGAACTGCGCACGTGGTTAATGTTATCTGACACTGGAGACTCCTTCTGGAAGAAAACTCTGTCTCTTCCTCTCTGTCTCTTCATCTCTAAGTCTCTCTACATTTATCCATCCATCTCTCTCTCTCTCTCTCTCTCTCTCTCTCTCTCTCTCTCTCTCTCCATCCCTTTCTTCATCTCTCTCTCTCTCTCTCCATCTCTCTCCAGAACACGTGGAGACCTCTTTGGCATCCTGCCAAGTTATCAGCAGACTTATCGACCTGTTTTTTTTTTTTTTAGCAAAGGTTTTTTTTTGTGATCGACTAAGGGGTGTGTGTGTGGGGGGGGGGGGGGGACGCTGTCTCTCCAGCATGGCGTCAGGTGTGTGCCAGAGCACAGGGGGAGGAGGTGCTGTTAGGGGTTAGAGAGCAGGTCAGGTGTGAGGACATCTACTCCGCCGCCCGGATGAGTAACGCCGTGGTGGTGTTCCTGTCGGAGGCAAAACCTCATCAGTGCACTGATTAAGAGGGGAATATGGGTGAGAGGGTCTACAGTCCCGGTGATAAGGAAGGATCTGGAAGGCTTTGGGACGTTCGTCAGCCCTAGACACATGAGACACGTTCCGTCCCTCTGCAGACAGATTTTAAATAATGAAGAAGAGCCTCTTAATTTTTTGAGATGTGTGGACGTCAGGCGTAAAAGGCTGAGCTCTCCGCATGGAGCTCGAGTATAAACAGGAGCCAGCGCAAACAGTGAACCCGCCCCTAATGTCTACAGAGAAAGAGGTGCAGCAGCCACAAGCAAACACACCACCACCACCACCGCCAGCTGAAGAAACGCTGAGGAGTGAAAGAGAGGAGAAGACGGCAACTACAGAACCAATTACTGAATGAAAAACCAGCAGTCAGTGAGTGCAACCACGCAGGAGAGTGAAGGAGCAGGGCTCAGCACACACACACACACGCACACAGGGAGACGTGTCTTAAGAAAAGATAAACCGCTTTGTACTGCTGGTCAAAGGAGACAAGAGACATGCTGTAAATAAACTACTTTCTGAACAAAGTCAAAAATCTATAAATATATAAATACCACCTGATGAACGAAAAAAAAGAGAAAATATTTAAAGACGCTTTTTTAAACTGTTTTCTTAATAAAGTGCATATAAAAGTCAGGTCTCTGTCTCTTTCCCTCTCCTCAGTGATCTGCTGCTTCGCCTTCTACCTGTGGAAGGAGCAGTTGTTGTGGGCGGGGCTGACTTTTGCCCTGCTCTTGCCGGGGGCGATAGTGCAGGTGCTGAGCTTCATGTGGTACCGGGCGGATGGAGAGCAGCGAACATGTCACCTGCTCATCATACACACACTGCACCTGGGCATCTTCAAAAGGTGTGTTCATGTGTGTGTTTTTAATAATGTTGTGTAAAATAATGTTGGTGTGTGTGTGTGTATAGGTATGGGAAGCAGCAGTCTCCTCCCGATACCCGCTGTTTGGATTCTATATAATTCTCACGGTTTTTATAAGTACCCTGATTCGATATTACATTTCCCCCCAATTTTGTTACAATGTGTGTATGTTTTGTGTCCAATTCGTCCCCGTCACTAGGGGGCGCCATATTAAGACTATTACTACCACTCAGCTGGGAGGGCCGAAGACTATCACGTGTTTCCTCCGAACCACGTGACGCCAGCCGACCGCATCTTTTCGAACCGCTTGCTCACGCACCGCTGGGGGCGGAGTCACACACTCGGAGGACGGCGCTATCCGCTCCTTCCGCTCGCGTGAGCTCACAGACGCCCCTGATTGGTTGTAGAGCCGTGATTAATGTGGGAGCACCAGTTACCTCTCATCCCTCCCCTCTGAGAGAGCTCGGCCAATCAGCTCTCTCTAGACCTCCGGCTGCGAGAGGTTACAGCATCACCCGGGAATCGAACTGGCGATCTCCGGATGATGGGGCGAGAACTTTGCCACTGCGCCAATTAAATGTAGCCCGTTCCTTATAACATTCGTTTTCTCACTTAGAAACCAAACGCAGCATTTAAACTCTACAAACTAACGTCAAATAATACAAGAGTTTAATATTTAACTCAGTGGCGTTTATCTCTGTCATCCATCATCATTATTATTTCTAAACAAACTTAGCAAATAATTCATTCCGACCACACGGGATGGAAATGTGTGAATAGTTCAGAGTGCGCCACCTGTAGGATTATAAAGAAATGGTGACGCCTTCAAATGCTCAGATCTCAACCTGACAGTGAGCGCGCGGGTCGAGCGGCTGCGAGTAGGCGGGGTTTCTAATGCAGGTGATTCTCAACTAATTAGCACAAAAAAAAAAAAAGTTTTGTAAACTAAATAGTTTTTTTCCCCCATCTCTAGAGTGTAATAATGTTGTGTGTGTGTGTGTGTGTGTGTGTGTGTACACGCAGGCTGTGAATGGACTGATGTTTATGTGTGTGTGTGTGTGTGTGTGTGTGTGTGTGTGCGTGCGCACATGTAGGCTGTGTATGGACTGATGTTGATGTGTGTGTGTGTGTGTGTGTGTGTGCGCACATGTAGGCTGTGTATGGACTGATGTTGATGTGTGTGTGTGTGTGTGTGTGTGTGTGTGTGTGTGTGTGTGTGTGTGTGTGTGCATGCAGGCTGTGGGACTGCAGCGTGTGTGTGTGGCGCGCCCAGTCTCAGGCCCAGCAGGTGATGCAGCAGGTGGACGTGGCGGCGCTGCGTCTGCTCGACGTTCTGCTCCTCACACTCCCTCAGGCGCTCACACACACTTACGTTCTCACGGCGACCGAGTTCAGCCTCGCGTCTCCAGGTCAGTCCACTTACCGTAATCCTCAGAGTATAAACCCCCCCTCTCACGATCCCCTTTAATCGTATACACACACTGTGGTTTATTGTTCAAGCGCCCGTGTGTTTCACTGTGTGTTTCCGAGTTTAATGTTAGCTGACGCTGAGTGTCGTTTTATTCAAACTCTGTGTTAATTTCTCTCCGCATCTGAGGTAAATGTTGTTATATTTCGCGGTTCTGTTCGGTTTTCATTCTCATCCTGCTTAGATACGAGTCTGGAACATCGACATTTACCTCAGATATGTGTGTGAAATCAGGAAAACAGACACTTTAATTACACTTAGCATCAGAAATCACTTTTATCTCGATGATATCTAGGTGGTTTCAAATTACCGTAATTTCCAGAATAGCACGTCTCCTTAATGTCGATACACTTTTCTATTCGCTGATGTTAAAATTTTATGAGCTCATCACAATATGCAGGAATTCGTTTTTTACATGTTTTTCATGATTCAACAGTTTCAAAGTAATATAGTCCAGAAATTACGGTAGTAAGAATCATTATTATTGTACGATATTGAACGTACGATGTTTATACAATTCAGTGTTTGTTTAATTCTGTACACGCGTGTGTGTGTTCCGGTGTCAGTTGCTCTGTGTAGCGGCGTGTGTGTGCTGTCCCTGTCCTGGGCGTTGGTGTTGTACAGTCGGGCGTGTTGCCTGGCGCGGCCCGGGCACCTGCTCATGCCCCCCGCTGCCCTGCTGTGCCAGCTGCTGTGGAGGGCGGGGCTACTGAGCGCACGCTTCGTCAGCCTCGCCCTCTTCGCGCGTTCTTTTGGGTGCTGGGTCATCGGCGTCGTGGGTGAGTCTAACATCGGTATATACACTGATATACATACTGCAGCATGAACAACTACTGATAATGTAGCAGATTGAGCGTGTTAATCTAAATGCACACATTCTGACCAATCAGATTTGAGAACTTAACGTCGTGATCTTAGTATCATTATATACGTCTTCTAAATCCGTATATTTTTGCGTAAGTATCTCTCTCTCTCGCTCTCTGTATTTGCAGGCTGTCACTGGCTGATTGCGGCGTTCTGGTTGGTCTCTCAGCAGACCGATATCTGCCTGGGCCAGTGGGCGTGGCGTGGGTTCAACCTGGTGTTGGGCGGTGTGCACGTCTTCCTGTTTCTGAACGTGAAGGACGGCCCGTCTCGGTACCGCATGGCTGGCTTTTACACGGTAACCATTACACAGCACAAGGGTCAGGTGTGTGTGTGTGTGTGTGTGTGTGTTTAGTCTCTTCCAAAACCCAGTGTGATAATGAAGGGCGTGGCAAACAGGGCGGGGCAGGGTAGTTAAAGCGCAGGAAGGTAAATCCACACCGAGCGTGAGAGGAGACGCCACAGGACACCGGGTTTCATCTGCAAGTCACAAAGCACTGACGGGGCTATTGTACAATCTGGCGTTCTTCCAGGTGTGTGTGTAAATGTGTGTGTGTGTGTGTGTGTGTGTGTGTACGTATGCTAGGGAAAGTTGATTTCTCCAATGTATGGTAGCTCTTGGCACACCCTTTATTTATATATTTATTTATTTATATATTTGTTCTTTTTTTTCATTTATTTATCTATTTATCTATTTATTTTACACTTTCTTTAGTTTTCTTTGTTTTCTCATTTATTTGTATAATTTTTTTGTTTTATATGACATTACATTCTTTTTGTTTATTTATTTTTAAGTTAATTTAATGTATTCTTTTTGTTCTTATTTCCTCATTGATTCATTTTATTTTTACTTTTATTTATGTATATATTTATTTATCAGGTTATTTAGTTCAGTTATTTTTAGTTGTTTAAATTTATTCAGTTTTATTTACATTCATAAAAATACATTTATTGTCTGTTGTTTTATGTATGTATTTAAAAAAATATTTTTTTATGTACTTATTTATTTATTTGGTTGTTTGTTGTTATTTAGTTATTTATTTATGTCCTGTTTTTTTATTTGTCATGTTATTTCATTTAAGTTTAGTTGTTTTAATTTACTTATTTTACTTATTTGTTTATTTATATTTATTTGTATGTTGTTTTTATGTGTTCATTTTTAGTACATTTTAGTTTAGTTTATTCTTGTACGTTTGTCCTTTTTGTGATTTGCTCATTTTTATCCGTATGTTGTATGTTTGTCGTTGCTTTTGAAGACGTGCTCGTTAGTCCTCGTTGAGTTTCTCACCAGCGTTCGTTTCTCTGTTCGTGACGTCACAGGTGATGCTGCTGGAGAATGTCACGCTCGTCCTGGCCGCTTCCGACATCCTCACTGAGGCATCATGGGAAAGTTTCACTGTCCCCATTGCTGTCCTGTGCAGTTTCCTGTTGGGTGAGTAGACGTGTGTGAGCTTCCTCTAACTAAAGGGAAGAAGTGGACTAGCTTATGAATGTACCTGTTCTCCCTCCTCTGTCTCTCTCTCTCTCTCTCTCAGGTCTGGCGTTCCTGCTGCTGTACTATCGCTTCCTGCACCCCAAGTCCACAGAGATCTCCCACACCCTGCAGCACGGCGCTCAGGCGGGCAGCGCGTGTCTGGAGCAGGGTGACTCGTCTTTCTCCCTGGCTGACAAGAGCCTCGCTCCTCCCTCTCTCCGTCCTCCGCTCTCCTCCTCTCACCCGTCCTTCTCGCTCCTGGAGCACCCGGGCAGCTGCGGGGCGAAGGCGGGCGCAGAGTGCCGCCACCACCACTGGCTCCTCGTGCGCCTGGCGCTGAAAACCGGCGACCCGATCAAAATCGAGCGGGCGTTTGGCGCCGGGGGAATGACGGGCATCGTGAGCGAAGACCAGGAGGACGACTCGGAAGAGAAAGTAGGACAGGAAAATGCCTTGGAGGTCAAGGACGAAGAGGACACCCTGGCGCCGCTGTCGGACTGCAAGGACGAGTTTGAGAGCGTGAGCGAGCCCAGGGAAGACGTAGAGGAAGAGGAGGCGGACGCGGACGTGACCGAGGAAATGGACAGCGTGGACTCCGAGTGGAAACGCAGCTCTCCCGAGGGGAAGTCCGTGTTCGGGGACAGTCCCGAGCCCGACTACTGCCCCACCGAGTCCAGCTCCACACTGTATTTCAGCGCCGACCCACAATCCCCAAGCAGCGCCAGCGACCCCCGTCTGGACCGAGCGGACCTTTCCGGAGCCCACCTGACAGGCCCACGCCGGCACCTCATCCTCTCCACACGGGGCCCGGAGGACGACACGGGGTTCTGACCTGTCGATGAAATAATTTACGGCAAGACTTTAATTCCCGAATCTATCGTGTATATATCCGCTTCCAGCCCAACCTCGCCACGTGTGTGGATTAGGACGCAGTGGGACTGGAGTGCAGGGGCGGCCGATTTTTACTTATTTATTTATTTTTAACCTAAGCCCGCCACACATTATGTCCCCTAAGCTCCGCCTATCAATTTTTTTAAAGTGATAAACCGCTGAAGCTATACAAATTTGCACTGGTTTTCCTAAGAAAGAAAAAAAAAATCTTTGGTCCGACATTGTTTAGCCGCATTAGCTTCGTAGCTTCATTTGAAACTACAGATACACGTCTGAGCGGATCGACTGGGATGTGTGTATTTATGATCAAGGGCGCCAACTTTATTTATTTATTTATTTTGGATGTTTCCTACGGATTACTGACGAAGGGCCGAGAGTGTCATGTTTATGGCATTGGACACGATCTGTTGTTGTACAGCTGTGAGAGAGTGTTTCTGTGTGTATGGAACTAAAAGCACAAACCACACGTCCTGCTTAGGTGAAAGCAAAAGGATAAGTTGCAAATACGGGCATCGCAGGTTTGACGATGTTCTCTACGTTCATGCTGTATGTCGCATCGCTCAAGGTTCATCAGTAGGGGGCGTTTCTGTCCTGAGCTTGAGCCGGTTGCCACGGTTACCCAGGCTAGCATTCTCATGTTGACCTACGACAAATCGGATGATTTTCTTTCTTTTTAGAATTGAATCGTCAAGCCATCGAATCACATCGCTTCTCGTTTGCATGAAGATAAACTCCGCCCACTTTCTTCAACCAAGCACTGGATTTCTTTGAAAATATGGTCTGATTTGTTACAAAAAAAGCATCCTTATACTGACATCTCTGCAAAAGTTAAAAATACGCCAATAAAATCCAGTTGCGTCGTTCCAGCTCCGTATATGGACATGCACATAGCGCGGACACAGAAAAAGCTCCTGCTACTTTGAAAAATGTGATCAGGTTTGCACTTTATTATCGTTATTCTATTTGAATAATTGAACTAGAGAAAAGAATCCAGCGGTAGATCAAACGGCTGAAACGATACACCCAGAAACGAAGCTGAAAGCCTCCGTGATGTGGCGTCTGCTGTAGCAAAGCGCTGCGCTATTTTAGACTCGGCTTCAGCCTGCGGCGACTCAGATGCTGTATTTATCCCCCGCTTCAGAAAGCGCGTCTTGAAATAGCCGCCCTGGATTAGCGCTTCCCTGGAGCCACTCAACTGGGGCACGGGTTCGATTTCTTTATTTCAGACGAAACCGGATATTTTCTGCTCGGGAACCAGATTTTGCAGCATCGACACTCGAGACACGGAGACGGGCGAGATGTAAAGATGCAGGATGATGTACAGAAAGCTGCTTCTCTAAAGACTTTTACACAAACACGTCAGGTCACATGTAAACCATAACACAGAGCGTTTGGAGAAAGCTCGGCCGTTATTTCAGAGCTGTAGTCATCGCTTTGCTGTAAACTGGCCTTTGTGCGTTTATTTGTGAGGCTGACTCGAGGCAGGGGATTTTGCTCAGGTTTAGAGTGTAAATATCAAACTTACAAAAAAAAAAAACTAGAGCCATTGATGAGCGCTATGTAACTCGTCGTTTTCTTGATCTCTGAGGGTTTTTTTGGCTTTCCAGAGCGCATTGCGTATGTTATAGTGTCATTCAGGGAACTCTTACAGCACCGTTAAAATTCCACAATTAATCAGGGATCGTGTACATTCTAGTGGTGTTGAATTTTGTTCAGGGAACTCTGGACACAGGGATCTCTGATTGGACTGTAAAGCTTAAACGTTCGCTAGCTGTTTCTGTGTTCACCCCTGTTCCTCTTGGCTCCAGGTTCTTCAGGTTGGCTCGATGTTATTTGTTGACTGTGATTTTCAAAGCATACAACAGGTTTGTAAAGGAAATCAGATCTGCACTTGATCTTGGCCACTGTAGCATACACCGTATGTAAATTTTTTTGTCCTGCTAAAAGTTGAAAGTTTCTTCCAAGCATTACATTCATCCAAGCACATCTCAGGACCATGATGCCGCCACCACCATGTTTCTCTATAGGCACAGTGTTAATCGAGGTATGGCCCTCATCTCGGTCTTTCTCGATAAAAATCTTCTCCAGGTCACTCTGCTTACATAGGCCTCTTCGAGAGCAAAAAAGATTCTTGTCAGCTCTAGAAACAGTTGTTTGTTGCACATTCGCTCTACGCTCTCGCTTCTCTGTCCTCTGCAACGTCTTCAGGGTCACTGTTGGCCTCAGCCTGACTTCCCTCACCAGACCAAACACCAGGTTTGCAAAGTGTGATGCAGCTTCAATTTCCTCACTATTGATTCAGCAATACTTATTGATGTTTTTCCAAGGAGTGTTCAAGTCAAACCAGGACTTTTGGTTGCACATTGGCCTTGCCCAGGATCGTCGTTCACAGACGTACGACCTTCTAAACAGTGTTTGCACCGTTCAGATTTTTTACTGCGGCTTAGAGTTTCATCACCGCAGTGTGATTGAAGTCTTCTCTAAATGTCAACCGCTTTTACGTCTTCATTCACCAAAAAGTCCAAGTTTGACTTGAACGCACTTCGTAATTTAATTCACCAAAGCATGATTTGATGAGTCCGTTGAATCAGTTGTATTTCTTGCTATAACAAGCGGACAAAACTCTCACTCTCTCATCATCTATACCGCTTAACCCTGTATTCAGGGTCACGGGGGCGGAGCCTATCCCAGGAGGCTTAGGGCACAATTCGGGGTACACCCTGGATAGGGTGCCAATCCATCACAGGGCACACACACATACACACACTCACACACTCATTCACACACTATGGGCAATTTGGGGACACCGATTAGCCTAACCGACATGTCTTTGGACTGTGGGAGGAAACCGGAGTATCCAGAGGAAACCCACAAAGCACGGGGAGAACATGCAAACTCAAAAACATACATTTAAGAACTGAATACGATTATATTTTTTGCCAATTTTATCTTCCTAGTCATGTAACATGTCACATTGCGATAAGTTTGAGTGAGACGTCAGTAATAAAAATGATCTTAAGATCAGTTTTCCATGCACATTAAAACAAAAACAAAAAAAAAAACGTATTAAAAGCACTAAAATGAAGCACTTATTACCTCGTTACAATTAAAATAAACCATGACCCGTGCTTGCTAGCTGTAAAATAATTCATTGTAATTAATTCATTATGTACTTAATTGAGTGTGCAAGTGAAAAGTGAGGCGCCAAAACATTTCATAATGCGTATTATCTGTAAATTTGGTGTTCATAATTCATGGACGGCTAACAAGGATCTGATTTTGAGATGAAAAACTTAAAATATGAAGGATGGACTGTACGTGTTGTCCGTTCATATATCGCAGCATTTAAAGCGTGAAAAAAGGATGATGATGATGATTTACAACAGTAGACATGATGTAGCATTACGTAGTCAATACAGCGGCACATTGGATTCAGGGATTTGATTGGTCGTCGAAGGTTGTTGTGCGTTCGGTTACGGATATCTGATTGGTGCTCGCCATCGATCTCTGACTGAGCCAGATTGAGTGGGACGTACGGCTTAGAGCGAATCCGGCAGCTCTGATCGAGCCACAGAAATTATGCAATAAACCTTTGAGGAATGTCCCGTGTGCGGTCTTTTAACGAGGATTTCCGTGATCTCTTGTGCCAGCGTCACTGTTATATTCCGTTAACTCGCTGTGAAACTCTTTTATTTCCTTATTCGTTATATCAGCGTGGCAAAAAAAAAACTGTAAGGTGGTTAAACTGCTGTTTTTAGCGCGCCCTTGACACCTTAAAAAAACATCTCGACGAATGTGTGAAAATCATGCTAGCAGAAGAGGATCTAGCTTCTAGTAGCGGATATTTTTGCTTCACACAAACCTCAGATCTTGAGATAAACGGTGATGGGTTTTTCTAATGAAGCGAAGTGCTAGCATACTGGCTAAACTTTGGAGTAGTTTTAGCACTTGCTAGCAAAGACAAATAGCTCCTATACTCTCATGCTATATCCTGATTAGCTATTATACTGTATACTGACCATGTGACCACAGTCAGTTTCTAAACTGAATAATAAACAATATCCGCTAGTGTTTCTTGCCTAGCTCATGTACCTTTTAGTAGAGATCAATGCTAAAGCTATGTGCAGTGGTAGCTCGTGATACAAAGCGTTTTCGGCATACGAGAGCCAGTTGGATGTACTTCAGGTTGCTTGTATTTCTGGTAGTCATTCAAAACTTGTTTTGCGTCAGTGGAAAGCCAAGATAAGCAAGTTTACAAATTTTTTGTGTGTTTTTTGTTTTTATTTTTTAGTAAAGACGTAACACCGTGGCTCTTAACAATGTTAGCACGGACGCTAGCAGGATCTACAGGAAGCCACTTTCAGTTTAATTTTTAAAGCAGCCGGTGCCAAGAGGAATCTTAAGAACTGGCTCCCAGAACAGATTCAATTTGTATCCTGAGGTACCACTGTAGCAGATTTTTAGTTTTAGGACAGCGAGACTAAGATACATGAATACCACATTGTTTTAAACCTGTGGGTTAGTTCTGGTAGTAAATACTTCGTCAAAACATTAATGGGAATTTTAAACCCAAATTTAAAATAATTAAAAAAAAAATTTATGTGACCACTTGCGGTCCACCTCCCTGCAGTACCCTTAGGGCCCACTAGGGGCGTTTGTTTTGAATAGAAGGAAACTTTCTGCATTTAAAATTTGTTGCTACTAAAGGAAATTAATTTTGTCTTTTTTTTTTTTGTCTATTCAAACAAGGGCGTGCAAAAAACAGTTGTTGATTGATTAATGTTTACAAGAATTACATGAATTGCAGGAATGTACATATATATATGTATATATAATATCTGTGTGTGTTTGTGTGATGATCCTGAGCGTGGAGTGACACCGACCAGCCACTGTTGCTTTATTTCTTTAATCTCTGACCGAGCAAGTTAGGAAAGAAAATGTTCCATCATCAGTGATTAAATGCATGCAGTATTTTTGCTTCAATAAAGCTGTTTCTGTGGGAAGGCCCTGATTTACTAAGATCCCAAATACTTGTATTATTATTAGCATTCACGTTCCTATAAAGGAATAAACGGTTTTGTTCTTAAGTGAAAGAGTGTTGATTAATTTTCTACACGTGCATTAATATTGCACCAATAAAAGCAGGATCTACGGCTATGCAAGTCAACCATGATCTGGGAAGTGACAAATCCAAACATCTGGCTCCAGCTGTTCTTTGGACTGATTCAAGGCAGCTTGTGGGCTAACATTTTTCGTTTCCTAGGTACAGTTAGTTCCCATTTACTTGATGATGGAAATAAATATGGTGTGTTTAATTTTATATTATCATATATAGGCTCTTATTAAATGTAGATATAAAAACATGGCTTGAGAAAAAAAAAAGGCTTGGATGTAATGAACTCGCTAGTGAGTGTACGTAGCTAGTCCACTTAGCTTTCTTTTCAAAATAGAGTGTGTATTTAATAAAACGGCCCTGTAGGCAACGAAAAAAAGGACCAGCCACGCCCACAGAAGACAGATTAGTAAATCAGGGCCTAAGCATTTTAATGTTAAAACTCCATTTTCTCTCATAAGATCATAGAATGGTTCATTAAAATATAAAATAAAGTGCACAACCAATGCGTGTCTGTTTCTTTACCTTCCTGTCTCTACAGTCACAGCATTTAGCTTCACGAGGGTTAAATTATAAACATAAGTACAGTATGTAAAGTCTTATGAAAAAGTATTCGCCCCTTCCTGAGTTTTCCCTTTTTTTGCATAGTTTTCACATTTGAATTATTCAGATGTGCAGTTTTTAAATTAGGATTTCATTTATTAAGGGAAAAAAATGTGACCAAACCTACCTGGCCCTGTGTGAAAAAGAAATTGCCCCAAAACCTGCATGTTGTATTGGCTTGGGTTATCTTTGTGTAATATTAAAAATTGATGATCTAAATCATTTAAGTGTGACAAATAAGGAGAAAAGAAATCAGGAAACAAAATCTTACACTGTAATTATGTATGTAAATGTCACTATACATGCTAATACAATGCACAGCATGTGATCATGTTGTTCTTACTGTGCATTGCATGTTGCTGATTTTATCCAGACCACTGTAGCTGATATCTCTCCAGGGCTCCTGTCTGGATTTTTTTAGGGATTACCCCCCCCCCCCTCCTCTACAGTGCCCCTTGGCTGCACTGTTGCGACACCACTACAAACACAGTCCTCATAACATGATGCGTCAGCACGCTCTGAGTGTTTTTCTTCCAGTGTCGTTCTTTTTTTTTTTTTTTAACCTTCCTGCGTTACACAATCTAACTGTTTTCTTTGATTTTGAACTACATCCAAGGCTTGTTAAGATGGACGCTGTAGGAAAATAAAATAACACAAAATGCGGGGGGAAAATGGGAATTCCCGTACTCTAATTCATTTCAATGAAAAATGTAATGTAACAAAGTGTGAAGATACACTAAAGAAAGGATAGTCATGGATTCTTTCCAAAGAAACAACCCAGAGACTAAGGGTATTGTGCAATGTGATGCCACCACCACCATGCTTCACTCCTTTATATATGTAGATCTCAATTTTTAATGAGCTTCTGGAGTAAAAAGCTTCTGTGCTTGTACTCGCACAAAAGGAATTCCTGCTGCATCAAAATCTGGTTCTGGCAAAATTAAGCCGACACACAAGAAGTTCCAAAACATGCAGTTCCTGGAACGACCACTAGGTGAGTCAATCCCTATAGAACCCCATGTTAAAATATCCAACTTCACAATAGAAATGAACACTTTTTGCAGCCTGGTTCTTTTCACAGTAGCTATATTACTTACAATATACAGTGGTGGCTGGAAGTAGGTGGCTTATATTAGGCAGCAAGTGAACCTTTTTCCAAAAGTTGATGTGTTGGAAGCGGATAAAACGGGCAAGCGTAAAGTATATGTTACCTCAAGCTTGGCCAAATACACCAGTGAAAACCTTATTCAAATTCCTTCAGTAGTTTTTGTGTGATGCATGCACAAACAGACAAAAATTCCATAAACCATCTTGATGTGGTCTATTACGCATCTTACGTCCAGCCCTCCCCAAATTATTTTTTTCCTGTTGCGTCTGGTTCCTTTCAAGGTTTCTTCCTATTACCATCTCAGGGAGTTTTTCCTTGCCACCGTCGCCCTCGGCTTGCTCATCAGGGACGTCATCTTATCGTTTTGATTCATACACATTCACATTTCATACAAACTTAATTCTTTGGATTGTGTAAAGCTGCTTTGCGAAAATGTCAATTGGTAAAAGCGTTATACAAATAAAATTGAATTGAATTGAATGTACAGACACGCCAACTTTTCTACATTTTTTCCTCCATATATATGGTGGTGACTCAGTGTGTTAAGGCTCTGAGTTTCTGATTGGAAGGTTCGAGCCCCAGCTCTGCCAGGTTGCCGCTGTCGGGCCCTTAAGCGAGGCCCTTAACCCTATGCGCTCCAGGGGTGCTGTATAATGACTGACCCTGTTAACCGTGCGGTAAAGTCTGAACTTGAAGTAGGCGACAAATCCCTAGAAATTCTGTATCTTCTAGCTGTGCGGTTTCACAGTAAACTGTGTTTAAAAGTGTCACGTTTTCACACAGCACTGATTCTTCACTCCTGAACTGAAAGTCTAACTGAAGAAAAAATATAGAATTTTTTTTTTTTTTTTGCGCTTACGTCACTTTTTCCGCGCGTTGGAATGTCTCGCGCGCTCCCTTTAAGGGCCGCGCATGCGCAGTGCGGCCAGAAAGTTAACTTTGTAGCAAACTCAACTTTTTTTTTCCCTCGCGCTCTCTCTCTCTCTTACTTTTTTTCCCGTCTTTTTTTTTTTTTTCCTCCGAGCCGGAGCAGGAACAAAACAAGGAGTCAAGAAAAGAAGAAGAAGTCAAAGAATAAGAAGGGACGACGGGACTGAAATGGCTTTTCGGAGGAGAAATAAGAGCTACCCTTTCTTTAGTCAGGAGTTTTTAATTCAGAACCATGCCGACATTGTGTTCAGTCTGGTCATCTTCCTTTTAATTGGCCTGATGTTTGAGGTATGCTGCACACACACACACACACACACACACACAGACAGACACTTTTCTCTTTCCCTCTACATATCCGTTGTGCAACAGTGTAATAATAAATCATGCAGTTTGTAACTTCTGTCTCTCTCTGTCTCTCTGTGTCTCTCTGTGTCTCACTGGTTTATTATTATATAACCGCAGGAAATCAGATGACAGTCCTGGTTAAACATCTCCAGCTCGGTGTAACTCCGTGTCTCGGCTCAGATTTACACACAAGCCGGAGTTATCAGTGGTGTAATCTGAGCTTTACTCATCTAACACATCAGCACCAAAACACACCGAGGTTTATCACATCACTCTTTCTTTCTTTCTTTCTTTCTTTCTTTCTTGACTTTGCTTGTCTCTGCTGTGCTGCTCGGATCCCCCGGAGCTCAGGGCAGATTATAAGTGCCACGTCTCCGTTTAGTAGGATGGGCTCTTCCTGCTCAGCCTCATCTCCCCCTTCTCCTGCTGTAAATCATCTCTCCTCCAACACACACACACACACACACACACACACACACACACACACACACACACAGAGGACGCAATCATTCACTGGATTAGATCATTAAATCCCAGACGAGTTTAATCAACAGTTGGAGGAGGGCTACAAGCTGAAGCTATTACACTGCATGTAGTCTGACCCTCTGCACACATGGCTGAATCCAGCAGCTTATGGTTCAGTCCAGCACTCTGTGGGTTAATATGACTGGTTATGGTTAAACCCAGCTCTCTGTGGCATAATCCCGCGTTTTAGGGTTTAATCCAGCACTGTTTGGGTTATTCCAACGCTTTATGGTTTAATCCAGCACTTTTAATGAAACATATTTAGGAGTTAATCCAGCAAATTTATGGGTTAATCCAGCACTTTTAATCCAACATATTTAGGGGTTAATCCAGCACTTTTAATCCAACATATTAAGGGGTTAATCCAGGAATTTTAATGGGTTAATATGACTGGTTATGGTTAAACCCAGCTCTCTGAGGCATAATCCGGCATTTTAGGGTTTAATCCAGCACTGTTGGGGTTATTTCAACGCTTTATGGTTTAATCCAGCACTTTTAATGCAACATATTTAGGGGTTAATCCAGCACTTTTAATGGGTTAATATGACTGTTTATGGTTAAACCCAGCTCTCTATGGCATAATCCAGCGTTTTAGGGTTTAATCCAGCACTGTTGGGTTAAACCAGCATGTTTCAGGATTAGTCCAGCAGTGTTGGGGTTAATCCAACATATTTAGGAGTGAATCCACTGTCCATTGCTGGATTAACCCTGACAGTGGGTTAATCCAGCACTTTGGGGGGGTTAATCCAGCACTTTGGGGGGGGTTAGTCCAGCAGTGTTGGGGGTTAATCCAATATATTTAGGGGTTAATCCAGCACCTTGGGGGGGTTAATCCAGCACCTTGGGGGGGTTAATCCAGCACCTTGGGGGGGTTAATCCAGCACTTTTGGGGGGTTAATCCAGCACTTTTGGGGGGTTAATCCAGCACTTTTGGGGGTTAGCCCAGCAGTGTTGGGGTTATTCCAACAGTTTATGGTTTAATACAACAGTGTTAGGGTTAATCCAACATATTTAAGGGTTAATCCAGCACTTTTGGGGATTAGCCCAGCAATGTTAGGGTTAATCCAACACTTTTCGAGGATAGTTCAGCACAGTTTTTTCGGTTAATCCAGCACTGTTGGGCTTAATCCAACATTTTTAATAGTTAATCCAGCAGTTCCAGCTGTTTATGATTTAATCCAGCTATTAATAGGTCAGTCTGGCTCTTTATGGGTTAATACAACATTTAGGAGGTAATCCGACATTGTCAGGGTTAGTCCAGCACTTTTAGGGTTAATACAACACTTTTGTGCCTTTAAACTAGCACTGTTGGGGTTAATCCAACACTTGATGATTTAATCTACCAGTGTTGGGGTTATTGCATCACTTTTATGGGTTAGTCCAGCACTGTTGGAATTAATCCAACATTTTTATTTTACCTTAATGCCTTAATTTCAGAGGTGGACTTGGTCTTGGGTATGGGATAACGTTCATGAGTTACTGATTTAATCCACCTCTCTATTCACTCCGCTGATCCTGGATCAGTTAATCCTGCGCTGTAGAAGTTTTGACACCCAGCACAGAAGGAGTTAATCCTGCATTATGATTTCAGGGCTGTGATGATTAGCATAACGGCTCTGATTAGTAGTGCATGCTAACTTCTCTTTCTCGGTTTCCTTCGGAGGTTACGGTTTCTATGGCAACTCATTATGATTGCAAATGTGTGGTTTAAGAGAGAGAGAAAAAAAACAGCAGCCCGGTCAGTTTTCTGAGAAGTTTTGTAACTTATAAATGTTAAAGGTCACTGTATGTTAAAAAAGCGCACCACTCACTCCTCAAAAGAGAAACAGCGTGTATTTCATCATCATCGTGCTCTATTAAAACCCTCACAGTGGGGATGATGTAATCTCGCCCTTGTGACAGTTGTAATAAAGAAATAACGACAATGTGTTTCTGTTTGATTCCAACAGGCCACGGCGAAAACCGCTATTCTCTTTATTCAACCACAGTACAATGTCAGTACAGTGACGCCAGGTAACACACACACACACACACACACACACACACACACATCATTACTTTTATACCGCGAGTTATAGTGGATGTGTGTGTGTGTTTCAGACGGAGAGCTGACGCTGTACCACTACGGCTGGAAGGACTGCGCCACCGTCCTCTTCTATCTCTTCATCACCATCATCCTCCACGCCGTGGTGCAGGAGTACATCCTGGACGTGAGTTACGCCACATCGCCGCGTGCATCATGGGTAACGTAGTCTTCTTCAACCTTTAACCGAGCGCCTTTCGTTTGTCGTGTACAGAAAGTGAACCGGCGTCTTCACCTTTCGAAGAGCAAGAACACAAAGTTTAACGAGTCCGGACAGCTGTGCGTGTTCTACCTCGTCTCCAGCGTGTGGAGTCTATACGTTCTCGCTAGTGTAAGACACGAAGACTTTCTGTCTATCCATCGGTGTATGTGTCATTCATTTGTATGTGTGTTTTGATTTTGTACTGTGTTTGTTTTTTGGATTTGCAGGAGGGTTATCTTCTGCATCCGAGCAGCCTGTGGGAGAACTACCCTCATGTCCACCTGAGGTACACACACACACACACACACACACACACACACACACACACACTGGAACTGCTTCACACAGATCCACTGAAGAACCTCTAGCGTCAGATTTGCTAACGCATCTGCATAGGAAAAGTCTTTTGATTTGGTAAAAAATAATGTTCGGGTCAAAGCGGGACTTGTGATTATGCAGAAAAAAACAGAACACTCAGCATTTCACTAGTGCACCGATACCGTCAAGTTTTCTCAGTACGCCGGAGCTACGATCGGACTGCCGGCCTCCCGGGAACTCCTTGGAAATAGCTTGGAGCGAGCTCAGGATTGTACGTGGTAATAATTCCCGTCCGAGTTCCTGTCTGAAACGCCGGCCTCCCGGGAACTCCTCTGAGTTTGTTCTGGTTACACCAGGACATTTTTCCATTAAAAGCAAGGACTTCCCGGGAGGCCGGCGTTTCAGAAGTGAATCGGACAGACTGTGAAAACTCAGAAAAGTTTCTGCCTTGATGGAGTCCAAGCACCAGTGAAGCTCTGGGAAACAACCGTGTTCTGTTATTCTGCGGAATCAAAAGTCCCGCTTTGACTCGAACAAACATTGGCCCGAGTCGCAGGCTTTTCCCACGCAAATGCGGTAACAAATGCAGCGCTGCAGGTTTTTTCAGTGGTATCAGGGGGTTATATAGAGAAATGAAGGGAGTATTTATTTTCAGAACTGTGTTCTGTACGGTCAAAAGTCCCGGTTTGACTCGAACGGACCTCGTATTAGTACTAAAGTGTCTGCGCTATTTGATTGACAAAATCCTTGTGCTTCTTTCTGTGTTTTTGATCATCTCTCTCTCTCTCTCTCTCTCTCTCTCTCTCTCTGTCTGTCTCTCAGGTTCCAGGTGAAGTTTTTCTATCTGACCCAGTTGGCGTACTGGCTCCACGCTCTGCCCGAGCTCTACTTCCAGAAAGTGCGCAAGGTGAGAGACCAGAGACAAGAGGGAGATGCGTGTGAACGAGGGCATGAGTGGTGATTTATTGTGTGTGTGTGTGTGTGTGTGTGTGTGTGTGTGTGTGTGTGTGTGTTGCAGGAAGAGATCGCTCGTCAGCTGCAGTATATCTGCCTGTACCTGTCTCACATCCTGGCTGCGTATTTATTAAAGTGAGTGTAGACGTGTAGTACGGCGGGTCCGGTGTGTGTTTCATTTCATGCAGTGTATTTATGATGCGTGTGTGTGTGTGTGTGTGTGCAGTCTGACACGTATAGGCGTGGTGCTACTCTTCCTGCAGTACGTCTCAGAGACGGGGTTCCACCTGTCCAGACTCATCTACTTTACCGACGAGACGCACCATAAAATGTAAAACACACACACCGAGTATAATAATGTTACCCTGGTGCAGGATTATTTTTACATTTCTCTGTGTGTGTGTGTGTGTGTGTGTGTGTGTGTGTGTGTGTGTGTGTAGGTTTGATCTGTGGTCAGTGGGGTTTGTTTTGACACGTATGGTGTCTCTGACGCTGATGTTCCTGTCCGTGGGTTTCGGTTTGGCGCGATCTGAGAACCAGGCGCTCGACTGGGAGGCCGGAAACTTCAACACGCTGGCTATCAGGTAACACACACACACACGCACACACAGATGTCTGTCCTCACACTGTGCTTCGCACAGCCGTTCTGATATTCAGCACAACAGCGCGACCCCGAGTGTGATATCGCTTTTATACAACAGCTCCACAAACACTGTTTATTATCAACAGATTACGATTTAGTTTCTTTTATTTAACCAGTTGTTTTAGCTCCGCCCACTCATATAATTATGCGCCGGGAGGAGCTAATTATCCCGCGATGTACAGTTAGCGTGAGAGTCGTGTTAAACTGTTAGCGGTACTCTGTAGCCGACAGGTGAGGAGAATAAACCATGGAGGTTTTGGACAGTCCTGAGAAACTCGCCAGATTTACTCAACAGTCTTGTGCAAAAGTTTAGGCACCCTTTGATTAAACAGATTTTGGTGATTTTTTTTTTTTTAATTGAAAAGATGTTAACACAGTCAGAAAAAATGCACAACATTGATGCATAGTTACTTTTTATGCCATAAATTTAACAAAAATAAAAACATTATTGTGGCACTGTCCAAAAGTTTGGGCACCCTACATAATCAGTACTTAGTAACACCTCCTCTGGCAGATGTCACAGTTGGCAAACGCTTTTTTATAGCCAGCGAAAAGTCTTTCAATTCTTCTACTCTGGATTTTCTCCATTTTTCCTTGTCTCTTGCAATGTTTCCTGTGCCACTGGCTGCAACACAACCCCAAAGCATGATAGTTCCACCTCCATGCTTAATATCAATTATAATATCAGTTAAAAAAATGATCAAAATCTGTTATTTATCAAGGGGTGCCTAAACTTTTGCATAAGACTGTATATTTCCACTTATTCCACTTTAGAACATCAGCTCCGTTAACGTTCGGCTCCCGGGGTCGAATCCTAAATAGTGTTAAATGGAAAGCTAGTGCACTATGTAGGGTATGATATATATATATATATATATATACACACACACACCAAGTAGTGCCCTTGATCAGGGGTTAGAGAGGGATTTGGGATTCAGCCTTGTGTTCCAAGAGGAACAACTTACTGCAGAGACGTGAGACGTGTTGTGTAAGACGACATAACGTTATCAGGTGTGTGTTGTTGCTGAAAGTGCTTCTGTGACTGGGTGTGAATGTGGGTGTGGTCAGGCAGCTGCTCTCTCCTCAATACTGCAGAACGTACAGACCCACCCTCACCCACGCTGAGGCACAGAGTTAGTGTCATTAACCAGTGGACAACACCTGGGACACGCCCATTCACACACACAGTTACACGTCGCAGCGCTGTTACTGTCTATCATCAGCACTCGTCCAATCACATTACTCGGTCAGAAATAAAATCTGGTTTTACTTTTTGCACAATCAGAAGTCCCAGTTTGACTGGGATCACATGCTGATACAATGTGTGTGAGTGTGTGTGTTTAGACTCCTGGTGCTGTTCCTGGTGTGCTCGACGCAGTCATGGCTGCTGTGGAAGTTTTTCTGTTTCCAGCTGAGGCGCACTCGTGAGTTCAGGCTGGAGCAGGCGAGAAAGAGAGCAGCGGCTAAACAGACTTCACGTGCAGTCAAGCGCGACGCAGGTACACACACACACACACACGCACGTTCTTTTCAAATTACACTACGATGTTAAACTTTAACCTTTTACCATGTGGAGTATATATACGCATCGTACGATTCACGAGGCCGAGTCAAAAATGATCCGCACTCTGCCTGTAGAAATCATTTTAATTACAGTAAGTCCCCGACTTTGGAAATCCGTGATACGAACGGACCGCGGTTCTACGAACAAAGTGGCGGAAGTGCAGCATCTCACTCGTACTGTACAAAACACTAGACACCGCAGTGCACCCGACACCAATATTTACGATCATGTACAATATTTTCATCGTGTAAGTGAATGTATAAAAGCTCAGACATGATATTTTGACACGACACACTTTGTCCGTCTGGCAACAAGCGTTCGTGTTCCCTCATTAAAAAACGTTTACGGTTGAACGTTCTTCCGGTTGATGTTCCAATACTTCTGGCCCCTAAGAGTAAGCGTTGTTTCGAACCTTTTTCTCGGTCGGCGATTGAGGATTTCTGTCCCGTACTCTGCCTCGTGGCGATGAAGCCGTGTGTCGTCACCATGACGAATCTCTTTAAGCGAAAAACTTTATGTATACAGCTTGATATCCTAACACACACACACACACACACACACACACACACACACACACACACACACACTGAACAATTGGAGGATGTTTGGAAGAGCTCTGTTCACATGTGTGTGTGTGTTAGAGAGAGATAGAGAAACATGACTCTAACTTGTTGATGAGGAAGAATACAGTGTGTATTGACATTGTGTTGTTGACATTTAAACACACACACACACACACACACACACACACACACACACACACACACACACACACACGGTTCTGTTACAGAACGCAAAAGCAAACAATACCCGCATTCTAACCTGATCTCTGTGTGTGTGTGTTGCAGCAGGTCACCATGAGAACGGCGCGCTCAAGGTGGAGAACGGAACCTCGCCTCGGCTGAAGAAGCTCAAAGCCCCTTAACCCCGCCCCCATTTTCATAACCCTGCCCCATACATATTATATAAATATATTTTTTTGTAAGAGACAGAAACAGGAAACCGGTCACCCACTTCCTGTTCGGATCGACATCGATCACGAGGGTGCTATGACATTCCATAGAGGACTCGCCATCCAAAAGTGTTGGCGCCCTCAGGGGGAGGAAGAAAAAAAAGAATCAACCTACGTCCCCCTCGTTCCTTTTTGTTTTTATTTCTTTCCTTTTTCTACATCGTCATTATCAGTATTTTGTTATTGCTTTTTTTTTTTTTTTTTCAATTCATTTCTAGTCGCGATTTCCCTTTCCTCTGCCGCTTCGCACCGATCCGCAGCTTCTTTATCTCTGTCGTTGGAAAGCCATGTTTTCTTGTTTTTTTTTCTCAGTCAGTACTGTATCAGCCAGCCCTGGGGAAGGTGATAACACGGGCCCGCGGTGGCCTGCGAAGGACATCCAGCGTGCAGGTCTCACACACACACACACACACACACACACACACACACACACACACACACACACACACACACACACACCGTGCCTGTGAAGGTGTTTAGGGAGGTTTTTTTATATATATATATATAGGGAGAGGAGTGGGTTCCTGCATGTCACGGCCGTTTCTTAATCACGCTTTAGGAAGTTAAAAATTCTTGATCTTCTTGTGCAAACCAAATAGTTCAGGATTATGGGTCGTGCATGACTCGCGGTGCTTCCTCTCGAGTTTGGATGAAACCAGAGCTTCCTGAAGACTTCCTTATAGACGGATCTGCATTCTGATTGGTCCATCGTGATTTTCTTTTTCTTCCCCCTCAGGAGCACAGACTCCGCCCCTTAATCAAGGTGTCAAACGCGGAACCCGAACACTACAGCACGGGACGTTTATTGTTTTTCCAAAGACAAATTTGGGATTTCCATCCAAGCTGTGTGTGTTTTTAAAAGCTGATTCTCTATGAAGTTAAAAATAAAAATAAACATGAGGAAAAACCCAGAAGTGTTGGAGAATTTTATTGCCGTGACAACATCTCGAGTGTCTGGTGAATGGACATGATTGTGTTGCAAGAAAAACTGTGTAAATTGTGGTCTTAGAAGAACTGTACCTCGGCATGCGGATTTAATCCGTTCTGGAGACGAGTTACTAAGGTGAAATTTCGTATTGTGAAACGCATTGTCCCATAGGCAGTAATGTAAATGCAGATAATCGGTTCCGTCCACCCAAAAATATTATCAAATTTTACCAATTTCCAACACTATAATTACATTTTTGCAAATAAAAATAATAAACAGTTAGAAATAAAGTAAAATATTAAATAGATGTTAAACCTCACTTAAACTTGATTTATGATTCCTCTCAGCACCAGCTGCTTTACAAACCAAACTGAAAGTGTCTCCCTTTTCTTCTTGCTATCGTCCTTGATAACATTATTGGGACCCGTGGTTCTGCGTCTTCACTAAATCTTACACAAAATGCAAAAACAAACAAACAAAAAAACGTAAACTTTCTTTGCTTGGCTTTAAACTGAAGTTTTGAACAA
>JAAGKR010008249.1:0-32221 GCA_011419295.1 Clarias macrocephalus
TCTCTAAAGACACGCCCACATTCCTCCATGTGTCTCTAAAGACATGCTCACATTTCCCATGTGTCTCTAAAAAGACATGCCCACATTTCCCCATGTGTCTCTAAAGACACGCCCACATTCCTCCATGTGTCTCTAAAGACATGCTCACATTTCCCATGTGTCTCTAAAAAGACATGCCCACATTTCCCCATGTGTCTCTAAAGACACGCCCACATTCCTCCATGTGTCTCTAAAGACATGCTCACATTTCCCATGTGTCTCTAAAAAGACATGCCCACATTTCCCCATGTGTCTCTAAAGACACGCCCACATTCCTCCATGTGTCTCTAAAGACATGCTCACATTTCCCATGTGTCTCTAAAAAGACATGCCCACATTTCCCCATGTGTCTCTAAAGACACGCCCACATTCCTCCATGTGTCTCTAAAGACATGCTCACATTTCCCATGTGTCTCTAAAAAGACATGCCCACATTTCCCCATGTGTCTCTAAAGACACGCCCACATTCCTCCATGTGTCTCTAAAGACATGCTCACATTTCCCATGTGTCTCTAAAAAGACATGCCCACATTTCCCCATGTGTCTCTAAAGACACGCCCACATTCCTCCATGTGTCTCTAAAGACATGCTCACATTTCCCATGTGTCTCTAAAAAGACATGCCCACATTTCCCCATGTGTCTCTAAAGACACGCCCACATTCCTCCATGTGTCTCTAAAGACATGCTCACATTTCCCATGTGTCTCTAAAAAGACATGCCCACATTTCCCCATGTGTCTCTAAAGACACGCCCACATTCCTCCATGTGTCTCTAAAGACATGCTCACATTTCCCATGTGTCTCTAAAAAGACATGCCCACATTTCCCCATGTGTCTCTAAAGACACGCCCACATTCCTCCATGTGTCTCTAAAGACATGCTCACATTTCCCATATGTCTCTAGAAAGACACTCCCACATTTCGCATGTGTCTCTAAAAAGACATGCCCACATTTCCCATGTGTCTCTAAAGACACTCCCACATTCCCCGATTTGTGTCTCTAAAGACACGCCCACATTTTGCATGTGTCTCTAAAGACACGCCCACATTCCCCGATTTGTGTCTCTAAAGACATGCCCACATTTCCCATGTGTTTCTAAAGACACGCCCCATATTTCCATCTTTAGTCCTAAAGCCACTCCCCTGAAGAGCTGTTCTCATTTACATATCTGTGTTTAAGGACATGCCCACATTTCATGGCAATAAAGCCACTCCCTCCCCCCCCTGCAGACATGCCCACATTTCTTTTAACGGTCCTAAAGACACTTCCCGTGCAGAGCCGTTCTCATTTTCATATCTGTATTCAAAGACACGCCCACCTGGTCTTAAAACCACTCCTACTTACTGTGGACTTTTTTCTATTTTCTCTTTTTTTTGCCAGCTTTGCTTTTTGGCAGCTGAATGTGTTTACCGCGTGTGTGTGCGTGTGTGCTCCGTAAACACCCGGTCCGGTGTTGGACTCGTCTATAATCCCGACGCTGCACAGTATTCTGTCGCTTCCACACCGACACGGAGGCCGTGATTCATCTGATCACTGACAGGACGAGACGGAACTGCAGTTAATCAGCTCTGACGGCCTCGTCGGCCTGACACCGCTCGTTATACTGATCCATAACAAACACTCATCTACCTGTCTTTCTAAAACTCACACACACACACACACACACACACACACACACACACACACACACACACTGCTGTCTGCTCTGGTCTGTGCAGAAGCTAAATATTCAGCTCTTAGTTATTATTCTGAGAGTTAATGACATCACAAAAGTCCTAATACAAACTGAGGCTTTTTAGTATAGAACTGCCAGTAAACTAAAAACTAAATAATACAGTTTGTGTGTGTGTGTGTGTGTGTGTGTGTGTGTGTGTGTGTGTGTGTGTGTGTGTGTGTGTGCGCGTAGGTTGGAGACCAGATCATAGAGATTAATGGTGAGAGCACACGGGAGATGACACACACTCGCGCCATCGAGCTCATCAAGTCAGGCGGAACCAGAGTGAGACTGCTGCTGAAGAGAGGAACGGGACAGGTACCCGAGTATGGTGGGTTTACACACGCACATACACACACACACACACACACACACACACACACACACACACACACACACACAGTATGTAAATTAATATAATGAACAGTAATTGAACAGAACAGTAAAATAGCTGGTGTTTGCTCTGCAGCGGGTCCTGTAGTGTGTGTGTGTGTGTGTGTGTGTGTGTGTGTGTGTTTGCAGAGTAAGCGGTACAATCTAAGCTTCATCTTAGCAGGTAAAACTAAGATCCAATGAAATAATTATATTTATTTGTTGAGGAATACTTCACATCAGCTAAAAAAAGTAGTTTAAAGGATTTTAATAAAAATCAAGAGAATCAACATCCGACAGGTGCATGTTATTATTATTCCCTACAGGAACATGTTCATGATAATAATACATCAAAAAATAAAAATCTGAAAATAAATAAATGTTGAAATAAATAAACAACTAAATAAATCAAGCTTTAAATAAATCATGAAATAAATAAATAATGAACAATTAAATAAATAAATCTTGAAATGAATACATAATCATTAAAAAATATTTTATAAAAGGAATGAAATTTTGAAATAAATATTAAATATTAAATATAAGTAAAATAAATCTTGACATAAATCACAAAATAAATACATCTTAAAATGTAAAAAAAAAAAAGAAAAAAAACTAAATAAACCTTGAAATAAAATACATCATAAAATGAATTAATAATAAAATAAATAAATCTTGATATAATTAAATCTTGAAATAAATTTCTAAATAAATCATGAAATAAATAAATAAATAAATGCATCATGAAATAAATAAATACATGAATACAAATCATGAAATAAATAATTTTTTAAATAAACAATTAAATAAACTAATCATATTAAAAAACTTTGAAGTCAGTTTCTATCTTTTTAAGTGTCTGTTTCAAATATGAATTATTTAACAATCATTAATTAATTAATTCAATTTTTTTATTTGACGAATAAAAAATTTTTATTCGCATGTGCAGCGATACACTAATAACATGCTGGAACTTTAGCTGAACGTTCAGGAATAAACCTGTTTCTAACTGTCAGTGCTCACTCAGTGCTCAGTGAGGTCTCAGTCTGTGCTCACTCAGTGCTCAGTCTGTGCTCACTCAGTGCTCAGTGAGTTCTCAGTCTGTGCTCAGTGAGGTCTCAGTCTGTGCTCACTCAGTGCTCAGTGAGTTCTCAGTCTGTGCTCACTCAGTGCTCAGTCTGTGCTCACTCAGTGCTCAGTCTGTGCTCACTCAGTGCTCAGTGAGTTCTCAGTCTGTGCTCACTCAGTGCTCAGTCTGTGCTCACTCAGTGCTCAGTGAGGTCTCAGTCTGTGCTCAGTCTGTGCTCACGCAGTGCTCAGTGAGGTCTCAGTCTGTGCTCACTCAGTGCTCAGTGAGGTCTCAGTCTGTGCTCAGTCAGTGCTCACTCAGTGCTCAGTGAGTTCTCAGTCTGTGCTCAGTGAGGTCTCAGTCTGTGCTCAGTGAGGTCTCAGTCTGTGCTCAGTGAGGTCTCAGTCTGTGCTCAGTCAGTGTGTCTATGCTCACATGCATGCTCTGTGTGTTTATTAACAGAGTAATAATACTGTACTGTGTGTAGTCCTGTCTCCCACTGTAACCTGTAACTCTCTCTCTCTCTCTCTCTCTCTCTCTCTCTCAGTCTCACTCGTCCTCCTGCAGTATAACATGTTTTCCTCTGGCTCCTGTTCTAACCCTAATGACTGGTCTAGGTTCTTCCTCCTCCTCTTGTAGGAATGGTATCTTCCAGCCTCTCCATGTGCATGAAAAGTGACACGCATGGCTCCCCCTATTTCTTCCTAATGGGACAGTCTAAAGACACGGTGTGTAACCGAGCGCATGCCTTCTAACGCTAGACTTCTCACACTGACTCACGGTGCGCGCGTGTGTGTGTGTGTGTTTACCTTAATTTAGTGCAGCCTGTGTTTGATGTGTATTTTCTCCTTTTCCTAACTGTTCCATGCTTGCGTTATTTTTAAACTCCTACAGTCACGGTAACGTTTCCTCTGGGAAAGTTCCTGGTGTTCAGAGTCGGGTTACGCAGACGTGTGTAGGTCAAAACTCCAGAAAAGAAAGCGTGATCACACACACATGCAGAAACTTAATTTATTTCCTAAAACATCTAATCAAGAGTCTCCTCTCCTTTAAGCGAGTCTATTATCCTCATTATTAATAAACGTACATTTCAGACACATCGTCCTGCTCCTCACCAAAGGAAAAGTTTCAAGGTCTTCCTAACTAACTTGAACACCGCTCGCTGTACGCTGCAGTGCATTGTGGGATATCATGAGCTCAAATCCCTTTACGACTCCGCTCTATCTGTTCCCCTCAGAGCCACATAAATCCAGGAAACGTGCCTGCATGAAATCTCCGTCCCATACACACTGCACAGGCAGCGCCGGCGCTAAATCACCCGCCGCAGGAGCACGGCGCACGCCGGGGATTGTGGGAATTTGTTCACTCGTCCATGTGGATGAATCGCCCGGGGCCTCGTTTGTTTGTCTGCATCAATAAAAGTGCCAGGTCCTATCTGTGTGTGAGGGAGAGGAGACACGAGTGTCATTCTCATATCAGAGATTTACTGTGTGTAGAGTGTACAAACACACACACACACACACACAAACTCCAGAGGTCAAAAGTTTTAGAACAAAACAAAACTCTAAAGCGATTAAATTGTACACAGAAATACTTTCCAGCTGCAGCGTGTGGAGTTTAAAATAAAATCATTTTTCTAACTAGTTTCTCTGTTTAGTCGTTTAGTGGTTCAGTTTTTCTCACCTTAAATGAATCATCTTCTAAAGACAAACTGTTCATGTCTGGCAGCTTTATTCTTCTTTAAAAGAAGAAGAAGAATAAAAGCGTGTGCAGGATTTATGGTTTTATTTGAAGACCAGACGTGCCTGCGCCTTCACTCACGTGGAATTTAATTACACACTCATAAGCACGGTTTAATTAATGTACAGCGCCATCTGTTGAATTTTGAGATGATTTTTTTTAACAATTATTTAATTTTTTTCTAAGAAATAAGGACGTTTTCCATTTAAAATTTAAAGTAGCATATCTTCTCCTCCCGTGGCCCGATTGTGATGAAACCCCACGAGTATCTGTTACCTCCAGCTCCAAATACAGCTGTGAAACCCCCATTCAAATTCATTCAGTAGTTTTTATGTGATGCGTGCACAAACAAACAGACCAACAAACAAACAGATGGACAAAAATATCCTACTCACTTTGCTTCCCCCCAAAATAGTTTTTTCGCAAATATCTTCAATGTACAGACACGATAACTTTACAGTTTTATATATTACAGTATATTTATATAATACAGTGGAACCTTGGATTACGAGCATAATTCATTCCGGAAGCGGGGTCGTATTCCAAAACACTCGTAAACCAAGTGTAATTTTCCCATAAGAAATAATGAAAACTCAAATTATTCGTTCCACAGCCCAAAAAAATAAATACATAAAATTATTGATACAATTATAGAAAGTAAAAATAAAACAAATTAACCTGCACTTTACCTTTAAAAAAATAAAAATAAATCCCGACAGAATCAGTGTTTCCGTTTGTGCAGGCAGGCGCGTGTATTTGTGTGTGTGTGTGTGTGTGTGTGTGTGTGTGTGTGTGTGTGTGTGTGGAATTTGCCCCTGCCCTCGCCTCGTCTTACACAGTAAAACTCCTCCTCCCCCCCCCCACCTCGCTTTTTAAGTTTCACAACAAACACTCACACAATGGAAACATCTGTCTAATGATACTCACGTGAGCGCATACTAACGGAATCACTGCTGTAAAGTAAAAAAATAAAATAAAACAAATGAACCAGCACCTTACCTTTGAAAACAATCGCGACAGAGCTGAGTTTTCTGTGTGAAGAAAGCGTGTCTGTGTGTATCGGTGTCAAATTACGCGCACGCACAGACGAGAAAGTGTGTGTGTGTGTGCGCGTCGATGTCAAATTATATGCGCACACACAATCCCGCAGGGCAAGAGAGAGAAAAATCATTGGCTCAGTTGTGATCACTTGCCGCTCGGTGTCAAAATAAGAGTCGCATGCATGATACATGATACTCGGCACTCGTAAACTAATACTTGCTCGGTTTCCGATTAAAAATGTATTAAAAATCTTTGCTCGGATTGCGGAACACTCGTAAACCAAGTTACTCGCAATCCAAGGTTCCACTGTATATATAAAATGGAGAATATTTGAAACTGCAGTTTAACTCACAACCAGCAGGGTAAAATATTACACATAACAGTCCTGACCTCGCTCCAAGATTAAAGGAGTTCCTGGGAGGCCGGCATTTCAGACATGAATCAGGAACACTGGGATATGTGTATGAGTGTATCAGGGGATTATATAGAGAAAGGAAATCTAACATCCATACCCAAAAGTACAAAAGTCCTGGTTAGCGTAGGAACAGATGTGTTTGATGGTAAGCGCCAGGCGGAGGGAGAGCAGCTGCTCGACTGATCCAGTACCTCAGCCGACTTCCTTATTTCTTATTGTAGTATGTAGCGCAGACTAGGAAGAAGATGTTGACTTTTCTGACGTCTACTACCAGGCGAGATGCAACGTCTCCTCTCAGGTTCAGATTCAGATCAGTATCACGTCACAGCTGAAACTCAGACATCTGATCTAAAACCTCTAAAACCAGGAGGATTAGGAAGCGTCACGCCTCCGTCTTCCCTGTCAGTCCGTACAGACTGTTCTTTTAGACTGAAGTGTGTTGTGCTGTGTGTTGGAGTGTAACAACTGCACTGTTATGTGATTATTGTGTGTGTGTGTGTGTGTGTGTGTGTGTGTGTGTGTGTGTGTGTGTGTTGAGATTATTTATTGCCCTTGCTGTTTCCCCAGCAGATAGCTCCGCCCCCTGGGATCCTAACCCTCCAGCCTCATCAAGTGTCTCGGAAGTAGCTCCGCCCCTCGAGAGCTTAACCAACCCATCTCCGTCATTTCACCTGAACCCATCTGCAGAGCCACCTCGCACGCCGCTGATCGATAGCGAAGCCCCCGAAAGCTGCCATCAGGGTCTTAAAGTGGCGGAGAAGGCGGGCTCCGGGTCCAGCAGGGGGCAGAACCGGCACCGGGAGGGCGGCAGAGCCAGACGCCGAAGCTCCGGCGGGAACAAGGGGCACCAGAACCGTGCGGATGACATGAAAGCGGAATCCAACAAGAGCCGATCCAAAGAGCGCAAGCGGGACCCGGGGAGAGCCCTGCGCGGCAGCACCGAGGTCATCAGAGGCACCGGGGAGGGCGTCGGAATCCTGCAGCAGGTCAAAGGTCAGCAGGTGCGGGAGCCGGACAGGGGGGCGGGGGAAAGGAAGGCCTCGAAGAACACCAGCAATATAGCGAGCAGGAAGGCAACGGTGTCCCCAGGGCCGTGGAAAATCCCCGGATCGGATAAACTCCCGAGCAGCCTGCGCTCAGCCTCGTCTACCATCAGCAGATAAAACACACACACACAGCTTTGATTAGCTTCGATTAGCTCTCTCAGCCCTGAAGTGATGATCGATATAAACCCCCTCTCCCACTTAAAAAAAAAAAAAAAAAAAAACCCTGATTGCCCTCTTGTGGAGGAGCGTCGTCGATTCAGTCTTAATTGATTTGTTTTGAAATCCTGGATTTCAGAAGCACGAAGATTCAAAGATCCCGAATCCGCCTTGCGCGGCCCCCGAATTCTCACGCCTTCACAGACAGACGAGCATAAGTTATATTTTAATTTTAAATTATTCTTTTAAAGAGACATGACACCCACCACCTTAAATAAAAAAAAACAACAAAAACAAAAAAAAAACTGGAAGCATTTTTGTTTTCTTGGTAAAGAAACGAAAGTGATGATGATGGTGACGATGATGAAGGATGTCAGAACGACTCTTGCGTGCATCAGGACCACGGCAGGTTTTATACACTCGAAGGGATTCACTCTATTTTATTAACGATGATGAAGGATGTGACGCAGCGTTTATATCCCGCGTGTTCGGCCTTAAACGGAATAAACTGCAGAAATCTCATGAACACGCGGACGATGCGAGAGATGCGCGTATGACGTTATATTATATATAGAGAGAGATACATGACATGCCACAGTGTAAATACACACACACACACACACACACACACACACACACACACACACACAATCCTGTTTCACTCTCAACAACACAACCTCCGCTCCTCTTCCTCCTCGGAGCCGTCTGATTGGTCCCCTGCTCCCACCCAACATTTTTCCCGTCAGCCAATCAGCATCGAGATGTTTTAGCGATCATCGGATCGAGTCCACATCAGTCAGGAGGGGTTGGATAGGGTTCAGGTGACCGGGACCACGTTACATCGTACTTCAGGTGCAAGAAATGGAGAATATTTTTTCTAAACAAAAAAAAAAATACAATTCTAATACTGACGATTCTGAAAATAGCGTTTGATTGTGAAGAATGCCACAGGTTTTGAGTGGGTTTTTTTTGTGTGTGTGAATATTTCTTGGAAAAACAAATACCTGAAAAGGTTTATCATCACGCCTCATTTATTTATTTCTCTAAAAATCACTCATTTATAATATTAAATTAAACGTTTCTTCATTTGCGCTAATTTTCCTCTTCGTCCTCATACGTGCGTACGTCAATGAAATGCTGATAAATCACTCAAGCAACTTCATGGCATAAGCGTTCAGCCACGCCCACACGATACCATAAAAGGCAAACAGGGCAGGAAACGACGACTGAGCGGCGAAAGTATTCCTCCTTTACCAGGGTGCCATTACTTTTGTTCTGATGGAACTAGTCTTATTTGTCTTGGATTACAGATTTAAACTGCGCAGCATCATTTGGATATAAAATCAATTTAACTTATTAATCATTTAAATACTGGAATCTGCGTATTATAAGACGCCAGTGATTTTTCCAGACAAACAATATTTTTTGTAAAACACTTTTACGAAGGATTTACGCCTAAATCAGTTCGCATACGACGATGATAAAACAGAACTTTATTACAGCGGATGGATTTACCATAGCCCCGCCCACCTTCAGCTCTGATTGGCTGAAACTTAAACAGATAAAACATCATGTTTATGCACCTTTTTGACCCAATAAATTAAAAGTTAAATATGTTTTTTTGTTTGTTTTATTTTAGCTGATACCAGATTGTTTTTTTTTTAAATCATCATTCCTGAATGTGTATCAGAAACAGATCCTAGATGTTATTTTCACATGAAGGCAGGGTTCCAGCTACTACAATATATAATGTTATTATAGTAGTTTTTATTTTCATACACAAAAAAATACACGGACGTATAAATATATATAAATAAATAAATATACAAATGAATCTATAAGTAAAAGAATTTTATATTCATCAAATTGATGGTGACACACTTTATATATCAAACTTTATATAAAATTTTTATTTTATTCTAAATATACCTATTTCATGAACGGCATTTAATAACGAGGGACTGTTTTATTTTTCGCGTCACTTTAAGAGGAAAAAATATATATATGCATTTCTCATTTTCCATGTAATTTATTTTTGTTTATTTTCTTAAATATGCAAACATGTCTTATGATGTAATTGATTTGATTGTCGGGTAAAAAAAATATTTTTAAAATAAATTAGCTATTATAGTTATCTAAATCAATGTTATGGATATATATTAAAATAATGTACATGTGATTATATATATATATATATTGATGGAGAGTGCCTAAGAAATGCTCTGTCTCACAAACGCATGTGTAGCTCATCATGAGCGCGCGGGGGCGACCGAGAAGGTAACACAAAACAAAAATGTCTGGGATTACAAAACTTTTTTATAATTTTTTTTCTGTTCCTGGTTTCCCAGCTTTGTGTCGAGCAGGAGCCGAGCGTCTAACATTGGATCTGATCAGACGTGTCATTCCCCTGCTGTAACGTTTCCCTTTAAAGAGCTCAACTTTATTATTATTATTATTATTATTATTATTATTATTATTATTATTATTATTATTATTTTAAGGGCTTCATGCTATAGAGAAATCCTTCTCCGACTTCATGGTAAAGATTTTCACAAAGACAAAACAAAAAACCAGTGCAATGTAGCAGTGTGTATCACATCATCAACGCACACACACACACACACACACACACACACACACACACACACACACACACACACACCTTTATGCACCTGTACTGGAGAAATCTGACGCTGGATGAGGAGTGTTGTGGTTGATCGAACAAAATCAGGACTTTTATACCCACCAGGCGATTAAACAGAAATCGAATCTGTTATTTTTGAACCAGTTTAACGTGAAGTGACGTGAAGCTCCACGTCACATCACGTCACGTCACGTCACGACACAAACACATCCTACTGTAGAGAAACTCGACGTTGAATATCTACAAATTCATTCCAACCCAACAGGAAAATTTACTTTATTAATTAGTCTTTGTGTGTGTGTGTGTGTGTGTGTGTGTGTGTGTGTGTGTGTGTGTGTGTGTTGTTGTAAGTAAATAATGTACATCAGGCTGGTGTGAGGACGCGGAGTCTCTTCCTCTAACAGCAGGAGAGTTTTGTTCTTCGTACACTGCGGCCAGACGGACGACGTTACGGCTTTCAGTCTCTTTATGTGTTTATTGTTACATTAAACGCGTAAAAAGGACGTAGCTCTAGCATTCTGTACTTGCTGTGGTGTAAGAGGAATAAAGCACTACTTTCCTGTTTGTAGGAAAAAGAATCAGCTTCCTGGTCTGTTTACATGAACAGCACGTCATCGCTGGTTCTGATTAAAGGTTCCATCTGAACCTTCACGCGGCTAATCTGAAACTTTTTAATGCGTCGTGTAAACAAAGCAGCTCACAAAGAAGAAGCCGATGACAGAAGACTGTATTTTTTTCTCCAGGTTCGACGTTCGATCACGCTTAAGTCCCGCCTTCTTCATTATGATTGGCTAGAAGAGTTCAGTCTCCTCTGTGATTGGTTATTTAACAGAACTAACGTAGTTAACAGAAGCTAAGATTTAAACACGTCCCCTAATGTCACCCCCCCCACGTGGGCTAGTGATGGAACGTTTGGATCATTTTAGTGACTCGATTCTTTGAATCTCGTTCATCAAAATGAACGAATCTTTTTTCGAGTCATTTAGTTCATTTCGTTCTTTTGACCAGAAATAAAATAAAATGTTGCATTTTCAGTAAACAGACCCCCAACACGTCTACATACACACATTTTGCCTCTAGTTCCAGTAATGATAATATTACAGTGCAGCTAAGGACATCATATTATAAACAGAATGAGCAGCTCACCATCATATCTTCTGGTCCGAGTCGTTCGTTCTTTTGAATCTATTGCACTGCATGGCGTCTATGGGAGTCACGTGACAAAAGAACGAACGATTCGGACCAAAGACTCAAAGGTAACGACTCATTTCTGTTTCCTGTAAAAGAACCTACGGAGGTTTTGCGATGCTTTGCTCATGCGCGCCCAGTAGAACATGAACGAATCACTCTCCGAAACGACTCGATCCTCTGAGTCACGTTAAAGATTCGTTCAAAAAGAACGACTCATTCATGAACGACACATCACTAGTGTACGTTTATTCCAACGCTCCAATCACACGGATAATAGTTACCTACTGTACGGATTATCAAATGTTTACACCCCCCCCCCCCCTTCACTTGAAAATTCACTCAGATCAGGTAAGACTGTTCCGACCGAGTCGGTCACATGATGCAGGTTTATTCTGGCGAATATTCTTATTATTAAGGGAATATTAGCATCAGTGTAAACACACCTTCTGACTCCGCTTCATCTCACCACCCTGATGTTTACTGTAACGTACACACACACACACACACACACACACACACACACACACACACACACACACACAGAGTTTCCTTGTATTTCCTTAATTTAATTATGGTCCAGAACGTTTCCTTTCAGGCTTTCATGACATCACTAATACGTACGCGAGGCTTCTAATGCATCTGATGATCGTCACGCTTCTCTCTGTGTGGATGATGATGATGATGATGATGAGGGACTGGATTCTCAATCACTGTGTAACCTTCTATATTATTAGACAACACTACACACACACACACACAATGTACTGTTCTCTCTCTCACACACACACACACACACACACAAAGACTGTACATCAGCTATTTTTTACGAAACACAGCTCTACGGTTATAACGACTTTTGCAGGACGACGTGTTTATTGTACAAATCCTGAGAAATAATGTCAAATAAATACATAAAAAAAAATAATAAAACCTTGCGATGGTGTAAAACGTGTTCAGGAAAAGTCTCTTGTGGTTTTTGTTTCATTATTATTATTATTGTTGTTGATCTTATTGTTATTTGTATGTAAACAACACAGAATCTGTCTGTTGATGAAGCCTTCAGTTCTCGTGTTTATTCTGAGTTTAGATTTGATTTCAGATCTAATAAAGTGTTTACATTTTAGATTCAGAAGCGGCTCATAAAACGTAATTCACACAAATACAGATTCATAAGATGCAGATTTTATTAAAAAATGTAAACAAGCAAATAAAAAAACAAGAAGATAATTTTGCCGCATGACTCAGATGATTAAACGGCTGGAGTGATGATAAATGCTGAATGTTTGGAGAGATCGTGTTCGTTTCTGAGCTGCTCGTGAGACTGAAGTGTTTCGTCTGCAGTAAACTTTCTCATCACTGGCTAAAGTCACGGAGAAGTTTGATGTGATGACGTTTTTAGTTTCAGCCTTTGACTTTCTTGAGCGAACGTACTGCGGTAGCGCCGACTCGGCCCGATGGGACAAAGAACCTCAAGGAAATAAACACGCGGACTTGTTGGAATTAACACCAGAACAAAATACAGGGGAAAAAAAATCAGAATCAGAAAAATAAAAATGGACCTGTGAGATAATTAAATCAGAATAAAGAAAAATTATAACTGCAAGAAATAATGTTGAATAAAGAGAAAGAATTTGGAATTGTGAAAAATGTACGGAATTATGAGAAGTCCGATTTTTAAAATTTTATTATTTATTTATTTTTTTTATACACAGCACGGTGAGTTTTATTGCTTCCGTATCACTTGTAGGTTTTCGCCCCCCCCCCCCCCCGACGCGCCCCTCCTCTTTTATTCTGAGTTTAGATTTGATGATGTAATCGTGTCCCACCCATCCGTCTCTCCTCCTGTACTTACACTCACCACGTGTCTGCATACCAAACCTATGTCACGTTTCACTGCTTTAGTGCTGCAGTGTCCCACCCATAAATCCCTGCTACCGCTCCAAACCACTTCTGGGTTTATCTTTAGTAACAAAAATGTTTTTATTATTATTATTATTATTGTTTATGTGGTTTTTTTTTGTTGTTGCACATTTTATTTAATAAATTGGTTAATTTAACTAGTTGACTAGCAGGTTGACGGACAACATTAAATCAGCGTGTCAGAAAGTGCTACCAGTTTTAAAGTGATGTGGATTAAAGTCCGATAATGTTAAAAGGTGCTACCAGTATGTCAAGAAATGCTACCTCTGATAAACCCCCTCGTTATTAGACGAGCAATAAAGTTCCTAATATTTTGCCTCTGGAAAGGTTAATGATGTTGGTATAATTTTGCCTTAGCATCTAAATGCTCGATTATTTGTCATTCATTTGTAATAACTTTATATACAGTATATTCAACTTGATTATTTATTCAGTGTGCTTAAGATCATTTATCATGTTTAATACGCATGTTATTGTTTATTCTCGCCTCTAGATGTCACGGTTGAGCCATACCATTAAAATCTTCTCAAGAGTGGTCAGTAAAAAACCAACGAAGAAGCAGGTTGTATCCCAATTCACTAAACACTTCCTATATCCGTGCGCTCTCCTTCAGTGTTTAAACACCCTACATAGTGCACTAGGAGTAAGAATTGAGTGCGGTTTGGGACAGAACTCATCCGGAGGACGCGAAGGCGCAAAACTAGCCGCGTTACAAACCGGCGGCTAACCACAGCTAAGGCTCACTTACAGTCACCATGGAGTGGTAAAAATATCCTAATTTTAATTTTGTTATGTTTGTAAATGTTTTATATGGTTTACTCGCTTAAGAATGAAGCTCGGAGTGGTTAACTGAAAAAGCGCTCTGATTTTGTTAGCTTGCTAATATGCTAGTCAACTAGCCAAACCGCACATGTCAAAATTCACAGGGGTTTAAAGTTAGTATTTATACATATATTTTACATTTATAAAACAAACAAGAGTTAATAGCTAATGTATACATTTAATAAACATTTGCACAACAATGAGAATCTTTCTTGTTAGACAAGTTTGTGTCAGTTAAGAAAACTGTTATGTATTGTTATGCTATTTAGTTCAAAGTAAACAAAAAAAAATTACATATAGAAATAAGCATGTAAGAAATAAAACGTATCCGTTACCATTAATGTATATATATATTTCAGAGCTTTTTTTTCGGTTTAAATCCTAGATTCAGGCGTGTGTTGTGTTGTGCTCGAGTGAGTCGACTCTTTGAACCGACTCTGAGTCGACTCGCAGCGATTGGGATGCTTTTTTTGCATTCAGAATTAAATTATTATTATTTTCACATCTTGTCATGTGGCGTTAATGGAAATAGTTGGACAGCTTTACCCAATCTCTGAGCTTAATTTATTTTAATTTATTCACTTTTTAAAAGTGAACCGGTTCATTCGGCTCAGAGTCGTTCTGAGATTAAATTAAGATTTTCTTAATTAAAACCTTTTAGTTCTTTTCTCTGTCTAGATAAAAATGCTAAGACATGCCACATGACCCGCATCCCCATCCCGTGTGACATGTTTAACTGGAAAATCCTGAATTGTCAGAATATCCGGATAATTGAGAGAATTCCTGCTGCAGCACCATAAAATGTCCAGGAGTTATAAAATCCTAAACCCTGACCGTCACACTTACTCAATGCTCAACTCCACACAGGTCAAGATAGTTAGGAGGAGCCGGATCAGATTCAATCAGATCTGACTCCGCCCACTGGACTGTCTGCTCAACTCCACCCACATCCATCAGCTCGATGGAGCGAGATCAGGTCTGAGCGGCTCTCAGATGTTTTTCGCTTTACAGCAGAAGTATTTAAAGATATTAAAGCATAGAGAAGATGAGGAGTCGACGCCTTTTAGCGAATCAGAACTGAGCGACTCTGGAAGCTCGTACGCCTGAGCAAAGTCGAGGTGTGTTACAAGACTGCTTTTGACATGCTCTCTCTCTCTCTCTCTCTCTCTCTCTCTCTCTCTCTCTCTCTCTCCATCTGTGTGTGTGTGTGTATGTAGGAGTCAGAGCTGGCTGAACTCTCCGGTGGTCCGAGAATCAGAAGTGACGCGCGCCGCCCGACGGAAAAGCTCACACAAGAAGGTGGCATGTATCCTTATCGAACACCACACACACACACACACACACACACACACACACACGCACGTACGTCTCATACATGTGAAGTCTTTAAAAGGGTTTAAAACAAATAAATTATTTTTCTGAGTAGGAATGCGGGGCTTTCTGACCCAAGCACGAGTCTCCCCGGGGTCCTACCACCTGTCGTTTTAAATTGATTCACTCTGGGAATTTATCTCTCTCTCTCTCTCTCTCTCTCTCTCTCTCTCTCTCTTTTGCACGAAGCAGATTCATCACAACGTTTCTTTAAATACCGTCTTAAATAGTCATGTATTATAATTTTGTTATTATCGGTGCATTTGCTTCTTAACCGCGTCCTTCAGTTCCTCCCGCACAGGATGAGTCTCCTTCGGCGGGCGTGGGCGAGATGGCGACCCCGGCGCGCCCCCTGCTGCGTCAGACGCCCGGCTCTCTCCTCAAACACGCGTGTAAGAGAACCGTCAGTGTAAAGGAATCACCAGATTCGCTAGTATCGAGCCGTGACTTATAGACCGTGTTGTGGTTCGCAGTGACCCCGAGAAGTGCGCTCAAGAACCCGGATGTGTCGGCCATCTTGGGAACGGGGAGCAGGACGTCTCGCTTCGTGCACACGCCGCGCCCTAAAGGCAGCATCAGCATGGTGAGAGTCACACCAGCACTGATATCACGTTTAATAACCTGATCAATCGATAGTCTATAGTGGAAATGAGTGTGTGTGTGTGTGTGTGTGTGTGTGTGTGTGTGTGTGTGTGTGTGAAAATTGCAGAACCTGGATGACAGCGACTGGACGAACAGTCTGTACCCGTCTCCTCTGTCTGTCCGCGGAGACGGCAGCTTCACAGACGAGATGAACATGAGCGCCGTCATGCTGAAGGAGGAAGATCCAGGAGAGGCTGGTACACTCGCGCGCGCACACACACTCTTCTACTTACTCACACACACACTCGTTCACTCACACGCACACACAAATACATTCTCTGACTCTCTGATCCTCCCCCCCAGCGTCACTCGGTCTGTTCCCTGAGTTTCTACAGTCGTACCTGCGTCACTCCTCCACTGCTGTCTTTGATCTTCTGGAGGACTATGAGACAATTTGTCAGGAAAAGGTACACACACACACACACACACACACACACACGCACACTGTTGCGTTCATTGTTACACACTGAGGAGCGGTGTACAGTGTTTGTGATGTGTGTATGCTTCAGGTGAACACACTGCAGAAGCTGGTCCTGCGCTCGTCCTCCAGTCAGCAGAAATCATCTAAAACAGCCAGCATCACCTGGCTCCTGCAGCAGGAGACCGTCACCTGGAGACTCATCAACTCACTGTACAGGTACACACACACACACACACATGTGGGTCTCCCTGAGGCTTGAGAAGATTGATGATAGTACTGCGATTGCAGAGAGATTTTAGACATCACACTGAGTACAACCAATTAACTGCCTCTCTCTCACTCTGTCTCTCAGGGACAGGATTCAGACAGCGATGGAGGACGGTCTGATGATGGATATAACTGTAAGTGATGAACACGTCCTCTTTAAACTGAATGAAATCTAAATATAGCTTTGTGTGTGTGAGTAACGATGTGTTGTGTATCAGTCTCCCAGTGAAAGTGAGAAGTCTATAATGGAGCAGTTCTTTCAGAGGGACAGCATGGTTCGACAGAGCCAGGTACACACACACACACACACACACACACACACACACACACACACACACACACACACACACATCATACACAAACTGTATACAGTGATAATTTAGCATATTCCATTTCACAATAAATTTGTGAAAAAACCTATTGTTTATGTTTATAAACAATAGGTTTTCTTGATACATTCTAGAACTAAGAGGTACAGCAGCAGTAACACCACGTAACAGCTCTCTTATCTTCTGAGGTCGTCGTGTTGACTTAAAACCACAGCAGTGCAGTTGTAGACTGATGAAGTGTAACGGCATTATTGATTGTTCAACCTCACAGTCTCCAGCCAATGAAATCACTCTGCACAAAGGAGTCGTTTTTGTTTGCTTCCTCAGTTACCATTATACCACAAAAACAGAAATTGAAACCTAAAAAGAAATCAGCAATAAATGACCTCAGTTTTTGGACAGAGTGATGAAAAGAATACTTTTTTGGATAAATCTTCATTGATTAAAACTTTTCTTACTAACTTTCACTGGTTATTGATACAGATTAAAGTCCAGCTTGGACTGGTGTTGATATGTGTACCCGTCACATCCATGGTTTTGATTTTAAGAATAATCACTGTGTATACACACACACACACACACACACACACACACACACACACACACACACACACACACACACACATTTAAAATCTAGTGTAAATATTGCCACCTGACTGTGTGTGTGTGTGTGTGTGCGTGCGCATGCAGCTGGTAGTGGACTGGCTCGAGAGCATCGCCAAAGACGAGATTGGTGATTTCTCAGATAACATCGAGTACTACGCCAAGTCTGTGTACTGGTGAGGAACACACACCTGGACCTGTGGATTAGTTTACTGGAACAGCACCACACAGGGGTGTTTAATGTGTGTGTGTGTGTGTGTGTGTGTGTGTGTGTGTGTGTGTGTAGGGAGAATACTCTGCACACTCTGAAGCTGAGGAGAGATCAGGCGAGCGTGTCCTTCAGCAGGCCGCTGGTGACCGAGCTCGACCCCGACGCCCCCCTCAGGCAGAAACGCCCGCTGGCAGACCTGGACCGCGAGGACGACGCCCGTCTGCTGAGATACCTCTACACACTCATCCGCGCAGGCATGACCGACGAGGTGTGTGTGTATTTCTCCTAACTGAGTTCTGGTTCTCCTGATGAAATTAGATCATTCTGAGGCTCCTCAGGCTTCTCAGTGGAAATCATCTGCTTTTAAATGTTCTACCCAGTTTATACACCAGGAGGCGCTGATCACTTACATATTATAAAAATGTTTGATGTGAGGGAGGGGTCTGTGTGTGAGAGAGAGAGAGAGAGAGACGGATGGAGAAAAGACAGACAGATAGAGACGTACACGATGAGATATAGAGGGATAGAAAGAGAGAAGTGAGACAGGGACGGCCAAACAGAGACTGAGTGAGAACGAGACACAGACGGACAGAGCGAGAGTGACTGATCAAGAGCAATGTACAGATACAAGAGAAAGAGAAAAAGTTGAAAAAAGTGAGGAGAAGACAGACCGGAAATGAAAAAAGGGAGAGACAGACAGGAAGTGAGAGAGATTGATGGAGAGAGAGACAGAATAATTCATTACATTGTGTTATTTTTATTAAATAACTGTGTGTGTTTCTGTCCATCTGCAGGCTCAGAGACTGTGTAAGCGCTGTGGTCAGGCCTGGCGCGCTGCCACACTGGAAGGCTGGAAACTTTATCATGACCCGAACTACACTGAAGGTCAGGACACACACACACACACACACACACACACACACACACACACACACACACACAGACATGGGAATTAAATTTGCTGAATTCTATTATATACTGAACCAACTGTCTTTTTACTCAGTGGTGTTCATTATGTCTTTTGCTCTGTGTGTGTGTGTGTGTGTGTGTGTGTGTGTGTGTGTGTGTGTAGGTGGGATGGAGCTGCAGTCAGTAGAGGGGAATCCTCATCGGTGTGTGTGGAAGGTGTGCTGTTGGAGGATGGCTGAGGAGGTGGGAATTTCATACTGCTGTGACTGACTCATCTGTCTTCATTTCCAGACCTGTCTCGCTCTGTCTCCATTAAACTCGGAGGACCATGTTGACCTTTAATTCTGGAAAATTAGACAGAGTAGATCGGACCACATGTGTCTAGTGTGGAGTGGATCGGACCACCGGTGTCTTGTGTGGAGTGGATCGGACCACCGGTGTCTTGTGTGGAGTGGATCGGACCACCGGTGTCTTGTGTGGAGTGGATCGGACCACGGATAAGATATAAAGATATCTGTGGTCCGAGTAGATCCTTATTAGTGCTAAAGATGTAGTTCATCGTGAGCAGTAATCTGATGTGTGAGAAATGACCTGCTCTGGTCGTGCCACTGATCACAAAAATCACGCTTTGGATCTCATCACGATTTTTGAGTCACGGATCAGATAATTTTTCAGATCAGGAAAAAAAAAAAGCAAGCAACTTTTGGTTTTAAAAAAATAAAATCAAAAAATAACCAGACAGAAGTTTTTTAAATTTAGGAATAAAATATTTAATACTCAGTTGTTAAAGTGCGGAATGTAAAAAAAAAAAAAAAAAAAGAGAGAGAGAGAAAAATGAAAGCAGGGATTTTTTTGTTATCATGAGTGAGGATGTCTACATGCAGTCACTGTGTCACTTGCAGTGGAGAACATGAAGGAACAGTAGGAACTGAAGTGGCAGACACAGCAAGGTGGAGTCTTGTGATCAGTCTTGCAATGTGAGGGCGTTTACACTGACGTGCTAAATTTATCACACATGCAAAGCGAGATATCTGTGACGAGCTTCTGTCACTGCATTTACTTGGCTTCTGTTATATCTGTGGTGACTGGGGTATTCCTACAGGCATTGTGCCTCTTCAGCTTCCACTCTGCAACCGCTTCGATCAGTACCTGCTGGATCTGTGCTTGTGTGACTCTCGTAGAGGGGGCGTGTCTGTAGCAATATGATCCCGTACATGCGACTTGAATGGCGCGGGAGGATAAAAAAAAAAAACAATATTGGCAGAATAATGTTGGCAGTCTTTAAAAATTAAAGCGTAATCTGCAAGTTTAAAAAAAACAAGAATGCCGAACTGTCTGTCGTGATCTTCACGGATTATAATCTATTTATTTCTGTCTCTGCCTCTGGCCTTTTATTCCTTCTCTCTCTCTCTCTCTCTCTCATTGCCAGTCTGTTTTACATTAACTGACATAGTATCCTATAGCAACTGATCATTTGCATGGTGTGTGTGTGTGTGTGTGTGCAGGAGCAGTTCAACAGGTACGAGCGAGCCATCTACGCAGTGCTGAGTGGAAATCTCCGGCAGGTAACCTCACCTCCGAGTGCTGACTTTATATATCTGTATAATATCACCTCATCTTTTTGCTCTTGTTAGAGGAGTTGGGGCTCTCACTGCAGACCGGTGGGATTTAATCAATTATGCAATAAATTATTCACTTTTTTTTGTTTCTCAATCCAATTAATTAAATCAGCGAGACAGATTTCAATTCATATTCACTTTACTCTTTTTAAATTATTTAGGTAAAGCATTTGCAGCATTAAATGGTCTAAAATCGATAAACTCCTTAAAACTACAGTACATTACAAAATAATTTAGAAAAAAGAAAATGGAAGAGATGGGCGTGGCTACAGTATATCAGCCTTGTCTGTATTCAATTATTTCAATGTTTATATACATAACATTGTATTTTATTTCTTTTTTTTAACACATTTTCATATGCGTAATATAAATTCTGAGAACCAGATATGGTCTGTGTCAATCTTAAATTATGACAGTCATAACAACACGCGATTATAATTCCCTGCCACCTTTTTATATAAATTAAATGAATAATAAAAGACAATACATATTTATATATGTTGATAACATGTCAATAAGTAAATAAATAAATGTGATTAAAAGTTAATTGATTAATATACATCAGTCAGCCATAACATTACAACGTTACAAACATCAGTCCCAGTATTTTGGTGGTTCTCCTTGTGGCACCGGGGCGGTTCTGGTTCCTCGGGTCATGACTCCACCAGACCTCAAGTGTCTGTTATGTTGTTGCTCTGGTGTTCTGTTTGTCCATCGGATCCGGGTCAGGCTGGCCTTTGGTCCCCGCGGGTGTGGGTGAGCCTCAGTCACCAGTTTAACCGGGATATGATGATTGATGATCAGTGGTAAGGTGTAAACGTTACGGCTGACCGATGTTTAACAGCTCTTAATTAAATTTTATATAATCATAAAAGTTTCTCCACTCACCAAATAAAACGTGTCACTTCTTGACTTGGAGTTTAAAATGTATAATATTCATCAGAATAAAATAATTTGAGTTTATATATTATCAATATACAATCATAATATAATAAATATATATTAAATATTAAATGTTCCTCAGCGAGAGGTCACCAGCACTGTACGTCACCTGACCGACATGAAAACATCTCGTTGCTCCTTCTTTTGAACTGGTTTATCAACTTCATATATTTGGAATGAATCAAGTGTGTTTTTTTTCCTTTTACCTTCATTACTGTGTGTGTATCTGGATCTCCACCCATCTTAATCTGTCCACCACATCTCAGACGTCTGAGTATCTGAGTGACCTGGTTCACGTAGTCCACCCGTAGGTGTCAGAACAAGCCTGGAGGTGCTGGAGTTTTAATCCCAGACCTTTTGGTTTTCTTCATGGATTGTTGTTTTAGAGAGTGGTCAGTTCAGAGTCGTGTAAGATTTACACAGTTAACATGTATAGAACAGATGAAAATGTCAGACCTTTTAAAGAACTTGAAAAAGTCCTTCTTCACTACCACCACACTACATACATAATCAAGTAAAGATTCGGGTCTATAGGGATTTGAACAGTGACAGGTTCCGTCATTTCTCCTCTGTACACCACCACAATGGATTTAAAATTAAACAAATAAACAGAAAAAGCTATAATAAAATATCAGTTATCCTGGGGACTTGGTCGTTCGAGCTCGGGACATCGTGGCTGAGCGGGATCGAGTCTTTTCTCCTCAGGCTCCTGTTAAAGCTCTTGTACATTTTCTTTGTGCCCCTGCTCGCCCCCGAGTGTCCCAGTCCTGTCCCGCTCCCCGTTCGCTTATACATGTTCTTTTATAGCGTTAAAGTCATCTGGAACAGTACAGAGCCTGACTTGACTAGCCTGGAACATGATCATTCCAGTATCGTAGATGTTCACAGTTAGAGAAGGGCGGGCATCGCCATTTTCTCTTATTTTTATCTGTCTGCCATCCTTGATCATCGTTGTTGTATTTTGAGGGAAGTGGGTAAGAAAAGCTCTGTGCCAAGCATGATGGCGTCCTGTATAAAACAGGAAATTTGTGTATACGCCATTTTGGCGGTGATCTAGTACGAGAGTTTCTGGGTGATCTCTCAGGTACTGGTTTTTGTACGCTTTCCTTTCTTCATCATCCAGGCCATTTGGGTAATCTATGCGGAAGGGACGGAGTATTTTCTCTCTTTCGTCAGCCATAGTTCACACTCAAGCTATATTATAGTAAAAATGTTCTGCAAGGACTCTGTAGAGTTGGAGCTTCTTACCTCAGTATTGTGGCTTGAACAAGTTATCCTAAAAGTCCCAAATTATTAGTTTCCTTTATCTGTTTGAATCTGTCTCTAGTCTATAAGCTCCTCTTCTGTGGCTCGATGATAAGCCCAAAATTATTTTTCTGTTCTTCTTGAAACATGTATCTGATTGTCGTATATCCAGATCTCTGTAAATAATCCTGTGTTTTTTCTTCTGGCTGCAGTAATGTTTCTGCTTTACATGCTCCGGACAAGGGCGTCTGCCAAATGCCAGGAATGTAAATGGTGGTTTCACTTTTACCTGTGTTTATACCAACAGTTGTTGCCCGTGTGCGAGTCGTGGGAGGATACAGTATGGGCGTACTTCCGAGTGATGGTGGACTCGTTGTTGGAGCAGGAGCTCCGTTCCTCAGGGCTGAGCCACGAGGAACTGGAAGAGCTTCCCAGAGAGTACCTGGAAGCCAGGTGAGCACTCGCAGAAATCACGTTCATGTTTTTACCCTGGGAAATATTGTTTCAGAAATCGTTCTATAAGAGAACAAACCGAGTTGTTTATTTTGAATGAGTTACTTAAACAAATCTTTATCACGCACTTTTTTGAAGAAGAAGAAGAAGAAGAAGAAATGGTTAGATAAACGTGTTGGTCACTGTTGTGCAGTAGTAGTTAATTTGAATATGTTTCTAGGGGAACAAATTGCCTTGTGCTCCACTGATCTCCTGATAAAGTTCTTGTACTGATAAAATCTGTATTAAACACTATTGAGTTTAGATTTAGATTTTTGTTCTTTCTCTTTCAGTTGGACAATAGAGAAAGTATTTGAGGATCTACAAGCAACCGATTCAAAGGTCAGTCTCGCTGTAGATTTGTTCTTTAACATTTTACAAGTGTTTGTGGTTTGATCCAAATATTAAACGTGTATGTGTTGGACAGAGAGTTCTGGAAGCAACCAAGGAGCACTATCACATTATTCAGAAGTTCGTCATCCTCGGAGACTTGGATGGTAAGATTGGGGCAGTGTGTATGTACAGACGTGTGTAAAGACACATTTTGAGTGTGTATGTGTGTTGCAGGTCTTCTGGAAGAGTTTGGTGATTGGTTAGGACGGACAACATCACTACCATCTCATCTACTGCGCTTCATGACCCACCTGGTGCTGTTCTATCGCAGTCTGGGCATGCAGCTGAAGGTACACACACACACACACACACACACACACACAACCACACACAGACACACCATTGTAAAAGTTGTATACTTGGTGGGATAAATGATTTCTTTATGAAACACAGATACAGACTTATCTGTATTGTGTGAAATTGAATCTTTAAGAGTAAGTGTGTGTGTGTGCGCGCGCATGTGCGTGTAGGAGGAGGTGTGTGTGGACGTGCTGAAAGCCTACATCTCTCTGCTGGTGAAGGAGAAGCAGGTGGAGCTCATAGCGTTCTACGTGAGTCACCTGCCCGCTGACATGGGCGTGGCTCAGTACTCACACTTCCTGGAGGAGGTGACGGAGGCGGAACAGCGCAGACGCTGCCTGGAGCTCGCCGAACAAGCTGGTGAGAGAGAACACTGCATCCATCCATCCATTCATCCATCCATCCTTCTAAACTCCTGCTCATCCACCACACATTCAACTTCATGCTCATCCATTGCTCATATCTGTCTCTCGTCCCAGTTCTCACCATCCCTCCATCCTTCTTCCTCTTCATTAATGAACAAATCAGTTCATCTTTGTATTCTGTGATCAGAATATTTATTCATCAGGTCCCTGATCCAGTCTGGTTTCCTTGGTTCCTGGTCTTTACATAATTTTCTTTATCTATCTGTACGTTTTTCAACATGTCCATCCTTTCATGCTTCTGTCTGTAAGTCAAATTCAAATCAAATTAAAATTTTGTCACATACACAGTTGTACACAGTACAATATGCAGTGAAATTTGCTTATACGACCGCTCGTGATCTTAAAATAAAAAAAAAAGAGAGAACAGTTTACAAGAAATAAATCATGGAATAAAATAAGAATAAGTATAGAAAAACTTTAGCTATGGAAAACATAGCTATAGAAAATAGAACAAAATATAAAAATGTTTGTAAATATATAGCAAATATAAAAACAAATATAAAAATATAAAAGCAAATATAGAAAGTACAGAGACCTATTATCGGCTTGATTGTAAACTCTGTTCTACAGAACTGGATGAAATAGAATTTAGGTGGAAATGTCCTGGGAGTGTGCAAATGTGCACTGTCAATTTACTGTGTGTGTATATATATATATATATATACACACAGTGGAACCTCGGATTGCGAGTAATGCGGTTTACGAGTGTTCCACAAGACGAGCAAAGATTTTTAATGAATTTTGACTTGAAAAAAGAGCAAGTCTTGGTTTACGTATCGCGCATGCACTCTTGTTTTAACACCGAGCGTCACATGCTCACAACTGAGCCAATGATTTTTTTATTTTTGTGTGTGTTTTTTTTTTTTTTTTTTGTGAAAGGCGATGTGGGGAGAGGGAGGAGCAGTTTTACTGTGTAAGGCAGGGGTTTCAAACTTAGTTCCTGGAGGGCCGCAGCCCCACAGAGTTTTGTTCCAACCCTGCTCCAACATACATACCATTTAGTTTTCAAATAAGCCTTAATGACTTGTTTAGTTGGATCAGGTGTTTTTAATTAGGGTTGGAACAAAACTCTGCGGGGCTGCGGCCCTCCAGGAACCGAGTTTGAGACCCCTGGTGTGAGGGGAGGGGGTAATTCCACACACACAGACATGGCGCCTGCGCGCACAAATGGAAACGCTTATATGTCTGGGTTAATTTGTTTTATTTTTACTTTATATATTGTACTAATTATTTTTGTATTTTTTTTTTGCGGCTGTGGGACGAATAATTTGAGTTTTCATTATTTCTTATGGGAAAATTCAATTAGATTTTACGAATGTTTTGGAATGCGAGCCCTCTTCTAGAACGAATAATGCTCGTAATCCAAGGTTCCACTGTATCATAGGTGACATATCCATGTCCATGGTATCAGGGGTATGTGCAAATGTGCATGTGTGGACAGATGAGCAATGCCCATAAAGTGTCCATAACTGTGCAGTGAGCAGAAATGAGAGACCATATCTCCTGTGGGAAGAAGCTCCTCCTGAGTCTCTCTGTGTAGGTCTTCACGGAGCGAAATCGCTTCCCTGACCACAGCAGAGAGAACAGTCCATTGCTGGGGTGGCTGAGGTCCTTCACCATCTTCCTGGCCTTGGTCCAGCACCGCTTGCTGTAGATCGAGTGCAGGTCAGGGAGCTCGGTGTGGATGATGCGCTCAGCTGATGGTCCTGCATGGTGCTGTTCCAGAACCAGGTCATGATGTTTCCCGTCAGGATGCTCTGTACGGTGCAGGAGTAAAAGTTCCTGAGCACCTCGGCAGCAGTCTGAAGTCTTTCAACTGTGTGAGATGGTAGAGACGCTGCCGGGCCTTTCACCTTTCACCACGGTGTTGAGGTGACAGGACCATGACAGGTCCTGAGTGATGTGAACACGGAGGTATCTGAAGCTGTTGACTCTCTCCACTGGGCTCTCGTTGATGATGTGGGTCTGGTAGTTCCTCTCCTGCTTAGTGCTGAAGTCCACTATCAGCTGCTTTGTCCTGCTGACTGTCTGTCAGTCCCTTTACTTCTGCTCTCTCCTCTCACGCCTCCATCTGCTCTCTTTCCTATTGATCCATCCAGCCTTCGTTCTCTATACCCGGCACTAGTCATGTTCACGTATTCTCTGTTCTTTTAATCAGTTTATTATTATTAATTCTAATATTTAAAAACATTATAAATTCTAATCATGTGTGTGTGTTTTGCGTGTTTGAGGTCTGGACGTTGCGGCGGTCACTAAGATGGTGGTGGAGACGGTGCGAGAGAGAGACGGAGAGGAGTTCTCCCACCATGACCTCACTCCTGCACTAGACATGGGCACTACAGCGGTAACACACACACACGCGGACACTGTAGCTCACCTGCATATCATGGGATTTATAATTAACATTTGAATCTTTTTCATTATATTAATTTGCCAATAGCCTGAGAGACATGATGTAATTTGATTGGCTGGTATTACTTTGCCCCGCCCACATTACAGTGGTGATGTAGAAATATACAATTTCCCTTTGGGATTAATAAAGTACTCTATCTATCTATCTATCTTTCTATCTATCTATATGTAGTTAGAACATTTTACAAAAAAAAAAAAAAAAAAAATGATGTCGTTTGGTTGACATGACTCTTCCTCTTGTGCCTCTCCGTGCTGATCAGGAGGATCGTCAGAAGATCGACGTCATCGATTGGCTGGTGTTCGACCCCGCGCAGCGTGCCGAGGCCTTGAAGCAGAGCAACGCCATCATGAGGAAATTCCTGGGTGCGTCTGCTCTCGTTGAGAGAAAAATAAAAACATTATGGCTAGCGCTGAGAGTTAATTTTACAGATCGCTCCTGAGTCATGAACATTCGAGATATGAATTTCAAGCCAAGACAAGTAGGCTTTTATTGTCACTTCAATCATATACAGTTCAGTACACAGTGAGACGAGACGTAAATTAACAGAACTAGCTAGCTAACTCAGAAACCTAATGAGCTGCTTAGCTGAGACGTGACATTTTTAAGTTAACAGAGAACTATCTACGAATTTCCGCAGATACAAACGGGTCGCGGTTCCACAGACATTTGTAGATCACGGAAGTAGTCCACGTGTAATATTTATAATTATATACTGTAGAATATTTTCAGTGTGTCAGTGAATGTATAAAATGTCTCAAGTATGGCGTATTGTATGCGTGTGTGTGTGTGTGTAGGAGAAATGGTTCGGTTTCAATGAATCAGTCCGGGAGCACGATGATAGAAAATGTTTGTCCTGTAAATCTGTCAGATGGAGAATAATCCTAAATTTGTAAAATCCTCAACAAAACTAAGTTCACAGTCCAATACAGTGGAAAACAGCACCGAGACAGAATGGTGTCCGGGATTCTCCTCACGATTTAAAAGTGCAGAATCAACACTGTTACATTTCACATGTGAGATTCGTTTTCTTAGGGTGTAGTTACAGTGTTTGTGTGGGGAACAGAGACAGATTTAGTCAGGTGGATTGGTATGATTTACATTGTATATTTGTGTCAAAGGCGTATAAGACTCGCTTTGTCGGACTTAAGAACAAATCAGACTTACAGAAATGCTCCCGGAACGGAACTCGTTCATAAGTCAGGGACGACCTGTTACCTTTATTTCTATTAAACATGAAAGACATTTTAAGGAGATAAGCATAAAGATCTTGGAGAGTGAAATATATCCAAAGTGTCTGTGAGTCAGCTCACCTCTCTCTCTCTCTCTCTCTCTCTCTCTCTCTCTCTCTACAGCCTCTAAGAAGCACGATGCAGCTAAACTGGTCTTTGCTAAAGTTCCGGAAGATTCCATGCGTGAAATTTACCGGCAGTGGGAGGAGCAGGGCGCGAACACGCCGCTGCCCGCCGAGGAAGAGAACGCCATCCGGGAGCACCTGTGTATCCGAGCCTACCTGGTGAGAACACGCTCGAATGAATTCAGAGTGCATTATGGGTAATACACTGTTGAAAAGAATGTACTGCCCTAAACAGACCTAATGAGACTTTAAATCAGACTGTGTGTGTGTGTGTGTGTGTGTGTGTGTGTGTGTGTGTGTGTGTGTGAGAACAGGAAGCTCATGAAGCCTTCAATGAGTGGTTCAGACACATGAACTCGCCCCCCCTGAAGCCGACTCCGCCCACCCAGGCCAAGTTCACGGAGACCGTGGCCTACGAGATGAAGGAGAATGAGTACAAGGTGCTGAACTCGTGTGTATACTGTATATACACACACACACTTTGTTTCTTTGTGTAACATTGTATATGGATTTGTTTTTGTATTTATCTTTGTATGTTTGTGTCCACGTTGTGTTTGTGTTACAATTCGTATATCTATATATACATAATATATATGTGTGTGTGTGTGTGTGTGTGTGTGTGTGTGTGTGTGTGTGTGTGTGTGTAGATAGAGTATGAGAACTGGCAGGGGCGTCTAGACGCTCTCACCGAGGATGTGAAGGAGAGGATCTACAATGTGCTGCTGTTTGTGGACGGAGGCTGGATGGTGGATGTCAGAGAGGTAACGCACACGCGCACACACTCTCTGAAAAGGCGTGGCCTGTGTACCACTCAGTCAGACTCTGGTTAATTAATACTGATTTCATCTCTCTCTCTCTCTCTCTCTCTCTGCTCTGTCTGCGCTGTATGCGGTTCAGGATGCGGACGTGGACTCGGAGCGCTCCCTCCAGATGTCTCTGCTGCGGCGCTTGTGTTTGCCCATGATGACGTTCCTGCTGCTGACGGTGCTGCAGAGAACCGAGCGTCACCAGGAGAGCCTCCGCCTCGCCGACATCATCGCCTCCGACCAGCACCGGCTCTATGAGGTCAGACTCCTGACATTATTCTCTCACACACACACACACACACACACACACACACACACCTTTCTCTTTGTGTGAGGAAACACTTCATATTTGTGTTTGTGTGTATGTAGGTGTTCTCTAAAGACGAGCTGCAGAAGTTTCTTCAGAAGATGAGGGAGTCGTCTCTGCTGTTATTGGATAAAGGGCTCGATCCTCTCGGTTATGAGCTCCAGTCCTAGATTAAAATACCCTGATGCCTATTTTTGTTTTTTCTTCTATTTTGTACTTGAATAAAAGTGTGTGAGTTTCATGAGATCTGTAAAACTTTGGGTGTGTGTTTTTATTTCTCGCAGAATATTAACTTTACCTATTATAATAATCATTTTTGTCGCTGAGCTATAATGAACCATTTCCACAGACGTTCCAAAACATGATGACTTTGATGTGTGACTTGAAGACTTTTAATAGAAATAAAGCTTGGCGACATTCTTTTGTAGGTCAATAATCTCCACTTCATCAAACACTACACCTTCATAAATATGATCATAAACTGGAGGTTACGTGTTAAAAATTTAGAAAAGGTGTAAAATTATCTAAGCCGTTCCTCAAGCCATTGATTTTATGAATATATTTCATATATGTCCTTATGTATAGCACTTATGTTCAGGAATATGGTGTATACAAGTTGCCAGTGACACCCTCCCCCAATATAAAGGTGAACTTTATCTTTTTTTTATGATTTTAAACTTACAAAACTTCAAATTACAACTTACAAGCTACGTTTCTAATAAACGCACAAAAGTTTTCATTTGAATAACTTTTATAATCTGAAGTTGCAGTACTTCATAGAACCACTGGGTGTCGCAGGATTATGACGTGGCAGCCAAGCCTGCGCTGCATCCACACGAAAAGAAAGGCCGCTTTGTATTTTGCTTTGAGTTTGTTACCACGCCCCTTTCGAGATTTCTGCGTTGTGATTGGTCAGCCTGAGTTACAGCGCCACCACTCCTCCCCTCCTCTATGGCCGTGCTCTAATCCGCGTGCGTGTGTTCTAAGTAGAGAGCAGAGCTCACGAGCGAAAGCCGTTATTTGGGGTGGGGACGGGGACTAAAAGCAATTGATGCAATTTTCTATTCAAACTTATTGTGGGGGGAAAAAGGGAGTCTGTTAAACAGCTGGTTTGTTTGTTTACTATCACAATTATTTATCTATGTATTCATCCTTTTTCAGGGTGACTTTCAGGGTGAAAGAAAGGGGAGTATATATATGTATATATATATGTGTGTTACAAATAACTGACAGCTAATAGTATTTTAATATGTAATGATTTTTAATGCTCACCTTTGACAGATAGGGTTTTCCCAGATGATGAGTGAGTGAGTGTGTAAACAATCTATAGGTTAGTTGTTATGGAAGTGCCCTGCATTCACCAAATTCCCAATAGCACTCGTCCTGAATACGGGTTTCCGGGGGGGTCTGAAGCCTATCACAGGTGTGTTTGGGGATGAGACAGGGTACACCCTGGACGGGGTGCCGATCCACTGCAGGGCGCACACGCACTCTCACACATACATCCCGAGGCGGGAATCAAACCCAGAACCCGGCGGTGTGAGGCAAAACCTCATTATCTCATTATTATGACGAGTTAATAAGTGCATTATGACTTGCATATGACTTGCGACAATAAGTCATAATTATGAGATGAGTTACCCGTTTGATTTTTATGTTGTTGTTCTTTAATTTTTATTATAATTACAGCCAGTATAAATATAAAAATATACAATACATAAAGAAGGTGTGAAGTATGAAGTAGATTCATCATATAAAATGTATAAATAAACAATAGCAGTTACCATGGCAACTAACAGAGAGTTTCCTAAAGATTCAGCTTCTAATACAGAATAAATCAGATAACAGAACAGAGAGGGCAGAGACTGCGCTGTTACCATGGTAACCCTGTCACACCACCCATCAGTGAGTTGTTTATTAATCCCTGAGTTTAGAACGCTGTATGAAGTGCTCGGTGCTGTAGTGGACTCGGTGTCGATTGAGACGGAGCCCTCGTGGCTGGGCGTCGCGTTTCGGTGACGTCAGAGGAGCGCGACCAGGAGGAGCATTAGGAGTGTGAGGAGTGTGTGTGTGTGTGTGTGGTGAGTGAGCTGCGTACTGCGATGACACGCGCGGTGTTTTACACACACTGGTGTCTGAGCGCTGAGCTGTAAGTGACACACACACACACACACCGCCAGCATGCCTCCGAGGCTCGCGCAGCTCTTCTCCAACGGCCGGATCGTGGCGGGGCTGCTGGTCAACCTGCTCTCCTCCATCTGTATCGTCTTCATCAACAAGTGGATCTACGTGCACTACGGCTTCCCCAACATGACCCTGACCCTGGTGCACTTCGTGGTCACGTGGCTCGGACTGTTCGTGTGCCAGAAGCTGGACATTTTCTCCCCGAAGAGCCTGAGACCCTCCAGCCTCCTCCTCCTGGCGCTGAGCTTCTGCGGCTTCGTGGTGTTCACCAACCTGTCACTGCAGAACAACACCATCGGCACGTACCAGCTCGCCAAGGCCATGACCACCCCCGTCATCATCCTCATCCAGAGCACCTACTACAGGAAGAGCTTCTCCACCAGCATCAAACTCACCCTGGTGAGACACCGCAGCACGTCACCTCACGTCACGTCACATCACCTCACCTCATCTCACGTCACTTCATGTCACTTCATGTCACGTCACATCACCGCACGTTACCTCAGCTCACGTCACATTACCTCAGCTCACGTCACCTCACGTCAGGTCACGTCACCTCAGCTCACGTCAACTCAAACGTCACCTCACGTCACCTCATCCTCACCTCACGTCACCTCACGTCACCGCACGTTACCTCAGCTCACGTCACATTACCTCAGCTCACGTCACCTCAGCTCACGTCACCTCAGCTCACGTCACGTCACCTCAGCTCACGTCACGTCACCTCAGCTCACGTCACGTCACCTCAGCTCACGTCACGTCACCTCAGCTCACGTCACGTCACCTCAGCTCACGTCACGTCACCTCAGCTCACGTCA
>JAAGKR010008250.1:0-20276 GCA_011419295.1 Clarias macrocephalus
CTGCTGGAGACCCTGCTTGCACTCTACACTAAATATACATTCACCTTATACATTATGTGACTGTGACCATACCTAACTGTTATCTCTCTTTCTCTTCTGCTCTCTCTCTCTCGCCCTCTCTCCCTTTCCCTCTCCCTGTCTCTCTTCCGAGCTATACATGTTGCTCCTGAGCTGCCAGTGATCCAGACCCCTCTACCCTCTGGACCTGTCTAACAAGGAGTCCTGATTCTGGTTGGAGATCTCGTCGCATGGATGTCCTGTGTGGTCTGTCTGAGATGCGTGTGGTGGCTGGGGATGGTTCTTTCCACGAAGACGGTCCTGTCCTCGACTGAGGCAGAAAGCTGTTCTCTGGGGACCTGTGATTTCAGTCGTTCAATAGTTCAGAACTGGAATTTCCTAAAGTCTACCTGAGCCTCCAATGTCAATTAACCAAACCTACATGTCTTTGGACTGTGGGAGGAAACCTGAGTACCCGGAGGAAACCCACCAAGCACGGGGAAAACATGCAAACTCCATGTACACAGAGATGGGAATCGAACCTGGCCGGATCCTGGAGGTGCAAGGCGAAGTTGCTAACCACTACACTACCGTGCCGCCCGAATAATAAAATGAATTAAATAAATTTAAGAAAATAAATAAAACTAAATATCTTTACAAAATAGTAAATGAAGGTACAAGAAACACAAATCTACTAATCTCACTTTTTTCACAACATAAAGCTTTTGAAATAAACACCTACTGTAGGTAACATAAACATGTTTGAACAGTGTCGACTATTTCCTGTGTAAGATGTACTGTATATTCAGTTGTCCTTCAAATGGTTCAGCAGATAATAACATTAGAGCATGTGTACAAGAGGTCTCACTTTACCATAAACTGTGTCCAGCAGAACAAATGTAAGAAACTTATATTTTTTAGCCTCTAGATTATTTGCTAATTATATATTTTAACATTGCAACATTAACTAACCGCGACATGTTTCCTTTGCTGTCTACCATGGCATGTTTGTGGTCATTTGACTACATGTGGTTATTGTTACTGCGGCTGATTGGTCAAACGGAGTCATGTGATTATTGTTGTTACTTCTGATTGGTGAAACAGAATGTAACATGGTACATCCACCAGCTGCATTTCTCTGGCAAAAATAAAGAATATCTAATGCATAGAATAAAAGATTAGAAAAGTAATAAGTCGAGGGGAGCCGAATGTAGTGTAGTGTTTTGTAAGAGTAGCGTTTCTTCTTCACAAATCCACTCAAGTAATTGTAAGAAGTATGGTGCCGTAAAACTATGCATAGAAGTACTCGTTACTACTCACCTCTGATGATGGTTTGGATTAATAGCAGTTTTGATGTCACATGCGACAGCTCTGTTGAAGGATATCCTGTTTATTTATGCCTTATGCCTGAACTATTATCACTTATGTGTGCATATAGTCTCAAATAAAATGAGAATAAAGGAGTAGCCTCACACACACTTATATTATATTTCATATATTTTCAATACATTGACTGTAGTGTGTTAGAAATTTCAGCTGACTATTTATGCCCTACAGTATGTTTGCACACAGTCTGCTCATAGTCTTTTATGTTTGTATGTATCCTCCACCCTTAAAGAGGAAACAAAGTTTTAATTACAGACTGAAGAGAGGATTGCACATTTATCATTTACTCTCTCTCTCTCTCTCTCTCTCTCTCTCTCTCTCATTCATTGTCTACCACTTATCTGGTACCGGGTTGCATGAGGCATGAGGCAGAGTAACTATCCTGCATGTCTTTGAACTGTGGAGGGAAGCATAGTAATCCCCCAAGCACATGAGGAACACACAGACCCGAGGTAGGAATCAGTATCCCAATCCCCGAGGTGAAAAGCCACAGTTGTAACCACTAGGACTAAGGCCACATGTTAAATTAAAAGTGAAAGTAAATTCACAGAGTACTGTTAGATAACACTAAGCAAATCTCAGAGAAAGTTCAGAAAAAATTATTAAAGTGGTAGTAAATGTCTGTTACATAACAGTAATACAGGCATAATTTATTAGGCAGATACCAAAGGATAATGTTCTGTTTAATGTCTAAAGTCTAACTGCTGGGCATTAACTGTGCAGTGGCTGACTGCCTGTGGTTATTTCTCGGAAAGACACAATTTACATGAAGCCACACATATCATACTAACATATATGTTGTGATATTATCTTTTAGAAATTGTAGACTGCATCTCATCACCAGTTTGGGCTGCATCACTAGAGCAATTTAAATATGGAGTAGTAACATGTCATAACAAATATGACATATCAAATGACAAAAAAGCATATCAAATGAAATCAAATAGGTTGTATTAATATGTCATAAAGAAAAAAAAATCTCTGGAGCAAATAAAGTTAGCTTATATCTTTTTTTATTTAGTTGATGTTGATGAATGAGTTTCCTCTTTTTATTAGGAAGTAATAATATGGTATAAAGAAAAATAAATCACACATCTATTCACTGTACACGAACTGACACACACACACACACACACACACACACACACACACACACACACACACACACACACACACACACACACACACACTACGGCTCAAAAGTTTGGGATCATTTAGACGTTTTATTGTTTTTTAAGGAAACACACACGAAATTTCTCTGAATATAAGATATAGTGTTAGAGATAAATGCATTGCATCGGTAGTAAGAGATGCGCTCGGTGATCTGACTCTCCCCGCTGATTCTGTCTGCTTACAGTACGCTGATGATCTTTTAGTGTCCGCATCGACACCAGCTCTCTGCGAGGAGGCCACCCTCTGCCTTCTCAAACACCTGGCTCAAAAGGGTTTCAAGGTATCAAAGACTAAGTTACAGTTTTGTAAAGACACTGTTAAATATCTGGGTTTCGAACTGTCCCAGGGTCAGAGATGCCTCTCAGACGAACGCATCAGAGTGATCCTCGACACCAAGCGTCCGAACACAAAGCATGCGCTTATGGCTTTCCTGGGCCTGATCAATTACTGTCGTCAATGGATCCCTGACTGCTCCTTCTATGACAAGCGTCTCAGGTCAGCCATCTCTCACACTGATCCTCTCCAGCAGCCACTGACCTGGACAGCAGACATGATCGAGGCGTACAAGGAACTAAAACGAGGCCTGTGTCAGAATATCAGGGTACGGCGTCAGCTGTTTTGGCACAGGAAACCAGCGGGGGGATGGGGGGAATGAGACCATGCGCATTTCTCTCCAAAACTTTAGACACAGTTGCACAAGGTCTGCCTGCCTGTCTTCGGGCTGTGGCAGCATGTGCTTTGATGGTACAGGACGCAGAGAAAATTGTCCTTTCATATCCTTTGATTTTGCATTCTCCACATCAGGTGAAACAAGTGCTTCTTAACCTCCAGACGCAACACATGACCGCTCAGAGGCGATCAGGGTACGAAATCATTCTTTGTTCTACGAATAATCTCGAAATTAAGCCTACCTCTTCCTTGGACACCATAGGACACGCTCTCTCGCGCCTGCTCAGTGCTCAAGATGACACATTGCATGAGACAGATCATGATTGTTGTTCCGAGCTTATTCACTCTACTAGTATTCGTTCTGATCTGTTTTCAACTCCGCTAACAACAGGTGACGTTCTGTTCGTTGATGGTTCCTGTTCAAAACCCCATGATGGAAAATTTCTTCGTGGTTATGCTGTGTGTGCGCTTCCTGACATTGTTGTAGAAGCATTTGCACTTCTTTTTTCTTCTGCTCAGGCAGCTGAGTTGTTGGCGTTTGCCATGATTTTGAGCGAATTTGGCAGGCTCGTGGATTCTGTGCAGCTGACGGTAAGCCTCTTTCTCATTCTTCGCTGGTTCAGGATTTAATAAATGCTTGTCATCTTCCCCTCACGCTAGCTATTGTTAAAACTAAAGCGCATTCGTCTGGTGATTCATTTAAAGTTCGAGGCAATTCATTGGCTGATTAGAGTAGCTAAGGAAGCGGCCAATAAACAGATCTTCTTTCCTGCCTCCGATCCAGATACTGTTAATACATCTTTCCTCGCTAGTTCTTTAATTCCTGATTTAAACTTCTCTCGATTCAATCATTTGCTACTCCGGAAGACTTGTTGTTTTGGCAGTCGCAACAAGCTCAGGTTGCATCTGATGGTTTATGGTACTCTGCTGACGGGCGTTTGTGTTTACCCTCTCATTGTTTGCCATTCCTCGTGCGTGAGTTTCACGGTGTTACACATCGCGCACGAAGAGGGGTTAAGGAGGAAATGAAAAAACTTTTTGCATTGCTAAGTTGAACAACATTGTTGATTCGCTACTTTCACATTGTTTGCTGTGTGCACAAAACAATGTAGTGACAAGTATAGGAAAGCATGAACACCTTCCTCTTCCTTCGGTACCGTTTGCAGAATGGCAAGTAGATTTTACTCATATGCCATCTTGTGGAACTTTTAAGTATTTGCTGGTGTTGGTAGATAAAGTTTCACGATGGGTTGAGGCTTTTCCATGTGCACGGGAAAATGCAAAGGTGGTGACGCGAGTCTTGGCAAAAGAAATCATTCCACGGTATGGTATACCACAGGCCACTGATTCTGATAAAGGAACTCCTTTCACTTTACAGGTCACGCAGGCACTGTGTAAATATTTGTCTTTAGATTGGCATTTTCACATCCCATACCACCCACAATCCTCTGGTATTGTAGAGCATACCAATCGTACTATTAAGGATAAGCTGAACAAAGCCATGCAGGACAGGAGCACTAAGAATTGGCCAGAGTTGCTCCCTGCTGTTTTGGCCGAGATTAGAATTAGAATTAGAATTAGATTAGACTCCCAGAAAAGATGTACAATTGTCTCCACATGAGATAATATTTGGTTGCCCTTTTCCACTCCATGGAAGAGGGGCAAACCTGCTTTGGGCACCTCTGATCTAGATGTCCATATTGCTGAGTACTCTGCAGCCCTAGTTGATGTATTAGTAAAAAATCAAGAAAAGGTGGCTCAAGCCGCACCACTCCCGTCCACCCGACCTACGCATCCTTTTAAGGTTGGGGACGTCGTTCTGATTAGATCATTGAAATCAAAACCATTAGGACAGAGTAAGTATGATGGGCCTGCAGAGATAGTCGCGGTAACACGGACTGCTGTACTAACTGATTTGTTTTCACAGTGGATACACGCGTCCAGATTGAAGAAGGCGCCGGCGTAACTGCGCATGCGACGTTATATGCTTAAATAAATATATGAGAATTAAATAACTCTGTATTATTTTAGTGTGTTTTATGTCTGTGTACAGGGACGGTGCGCACGAGAGCTCTAGCCGCACCACATACTATGTGATCGAGGTGAGGTTGCTACAGCCATCACCAGTCGACTAGGAGGAACTGGTCTGTTCCTGCGCCCAGGCGGGTTCTCTTCGCCCGACGACAGCAACCACCCGCATTCCTCCAACGACAGGTCCATCGATATGTCACGCTGAATCCCTCCACCGCTATCATCGTCCAAAGAATCACCCACTGAGGATATTTGTCCTGTATAGCTACATATTGGTATAGGAACTGGCTGTACCGCCAGCGTTGGCCTTGGGCCTTAATTCCTATTTCAACAGAAAACCTTGTAATTAACTAATTAACTAAGAGGGGTACCTGTTGATCTCATAGGGTGGGACGAGTGCGTAGACGGCTGTGCCTGTACTCTGAGCACCCGCAAGTCAAGAATGGTCTTGGTTACCCCGTGAATTAATGATATATGTGATCACTCCTGCTGTTCCTCCTCCCGTACAACCTACATGTTTTATCTCTAAAGCTTAGTTCTTTTGCATAAGTTTATTAATAAATTATTTAATAATAAAAGAGGGGAATGTTAGAGATAAATGCATTTAAGAGATAAGTAAAAGGTAGAATGTAGTTTGAACTATATAGATTTTGCTGATATGATATTATGATCGCTTGTCTGTCTGTCTGTGGTGTTTCCTGTCTAACAGAACATCCTGTGCCCTGGTGCGCTGTGTGTACAGAGGTGCGAATAACAGGAAATCAAGAAGTTCAAGAAGTCAAGAGCATGCATTTTCTGTTCTATTCTTGTTCTATTTACCAAGCCGCATAATTTGACATTACACCTTACATGTATGCCCTTTATGTTTGTTTTATATCAGTTGTAGACCTTAAAGTTCAAGCCCCCTCCTTTCTGTATTCTGCTCGCAAAGGAGGGTGTCAAACCACTATGTGTGCTTCTATAATAAAAATCAGACTGGTGAAAGATCAATCATCTGTGTGTGGCTGTTCTTTGACCTGTTCTCCTTAGCTCAGAGGTGCAGTGCAGACGGACCGGCTTGCAGAGAGAAACTAGTAGAGAGCGTACTAGTACAGAGAAAAACAACCCTAACATATAGAAACAAGCAAGACAAAATTAAAAATAATGATTTTGATGGAAATGATGAACGTATTCTTCAAACTTTGCCTTCATTAAAAAAATAATAAATAAATAAAAACATATTGCAGCAATTACAGACTGGCACACCGTAGGCATGGTTGTTCAGGAGGGAGTCTTGAGGGAGTCTTCCTCGTACCATACGGTCCAGCTGCTTCCACAACAGCTCAATAGGGCTCAGATCCAGAGACTGTGCTGGTCACTCCATTACAGTCAGAATTCTGTGTAACTTTAATTGTAATTGTTTGTGAAATGGAAAATTTTTTTGTGAATTGCATAAAAAAAATTTTGTTCAACCAAAAACCAAAAATGTTCAGATTTCATGTCATGGTCTTTGACATTTAACATGGTCAGTGAGGCCTGTAGGGTCTGAGATTTAACTCGTGTCTATAGTATTGAACAGTCTGACATTGGGGTGAATGTGCTGGGACATCTGAAAGATCGGCAACAGTCTTGAATGCTTTCCACATGTGAATAATCTTACACAGTGTTGAATGTTGCACTCCAAATTGTCTGGAAATAGTGTTACAACTTTTCCAGATTGATGTGCAGCAACCATTATTTCTCTGAGACCATTGCTTATGTCATTCACTCATGGCATTGTGCTATCACACACCCGAATTCTCCAGCAACTCACAAAACATCTGCTTTTATAGAGGTCAGATGATTTATCCTTGAACACCTCCAGACATGTGGCCACTTTCTATGTTCTTTTTGACACTCTCTTTCGTAGTAACTAGTTAGTCCACAATAAAAACATTTTCTGTTCTTTGTCATATTCATTCATCTGGACGTTCACTTCCTTCTTTCTAACCCCCACAACAGGAAAACCCTCTGCTGCTTCAATTTACTCTCCTCAGGGGGTCATGTTACAGCAATGTGCATGTTAAAAATATCTGGGGTATGCAATTTCAAGGCAGTCCCATTTTCAGGTGTTATATTACATACCTGTGTGTTTTCACCAGTTGACAGAAAAGTATGCACCATCCATGCTTTCACAAAACATTTCTGAAAGGTAGTTGGGAGCTCATCAGATGTTGTTTTAAATACTGTATAACCAGTGAAGTTATTTAATCCAGATGTATTACATCATCCATTACATATGCATGTGCATGATGAGCACCATGGATGTCAGCCTTGGCACAACGCTCTTTCAAACTTTCTTTGCTTTTGTCTATTTGTGTATTTGGCTACCCAAATACATTTACGTTCACTAGAGAAGAGCTGCTTAATATCAATCAGTTCATGCTAGATATTTCCCTGGTTTTTACAGCCCCAGATTTTGGGGGGAAGATCCTAGTCAGAGGATCTCTTTTTGTGACTTGGAGGAGATGCAGCTGGGGGAAGCATTCCAATTGATTCACCTGACAAATCTCTGCTGCTTGCCAAACAAAATAGATGAGCTACTCTTTCTCAATGGGACCAACTAAGACTTGCATTTTGCTGCCCTCTATTGCACTGATACCTGACTCAGTGATTCTATCTCTGACAGTGCATTGCATTGTTTGGGCTTCCATACATTGCATAGATTGCATAGTGGAGCTATTGGAAAAGATGAAAGGTAGTGGAGTCTGGTTCTACATACAGTCATCAGTCATGTTCAGAAGTTAGTACCCCCTCTTTTAATTATTTGTGTGTGTGTGTGTGTGTGTGTGTGTGTGTGTGTGTGTGTGTGTGTGTGTGTGTGTGTGTGTGTGTGTGTGTGGCGGTTTGGTGGTCTGGAGCATGGTGGTTAACACAATGCCAAAAGTGAAAGACAAGGCATGGGGTTTTAGCTTGTTGTTGCAATGTCCATAGGGAATCATTGTTACTGCACATCATTATGGAAAAGGTTATAAAACCAAATAATTTCCAAACAATTTGGAGTTCAATGTTTTACAGTGAGAAAGATTATAAATAATTGGAAAGCATTCAAGACAGTTGGGAATCACAACAGGAGTTCACCCCAAGGCCAGTGCTCAGAGAAATAAAATTTTAAAAATCATAGCGCTACATCTCAGACCCTACAGCCTTACTGAGCATTTTAAATGTTAAAGTCCATGAGGGTACAATTAGAAGAAGATGAATGGTTTGTTTGAAAGGGTGCCAGGAGAAAGCCTCATCTGCAATCAAAATAAACATGGGAGCACAACTGAGGTTTGCAAAACTCATCACTGGGCACAAGTGACATACACACATCACCTCATACATGCTTAGAGGAAACCATAGTATATGGAAGATACCCAATAAGAAAAGCGCCACACACACACACACACACACACACACACACACACACACACACACACACACACACACACACACACACACACACACACACACACACACACAGAGCAGAGGTGGGATTCAAACCTCAAAGACTGGAGGTGCAAGACATTAAGCCACTGTGCCACAAGGGAAATGATATGTTGCATATTAAAAAGAAGATTCAGGAAGGAGTTAACAAAGTTGATCAAAGGGCACACAAAAAAAACTAACATGGACAAACATTTCAATTTCAGGAAATTGTCAGAAGTGCCTAAATGGAACTGAATTCAAAGCATATACTGTATGACCCAGTGACCCAAGCTATTCTTTTTTTGTGATTCATTGTTTCATTCATAAAATCATATGTAGAATGGATTTATCCATCAGGCGATCAGGAAGCTCAACTGCCTCCCAGCTCTACCACCCCTTTGCTCTTCGCCCTCTGTTCCCTGACTCCTTCATTTCAGACAAACACACACTTGCACCTGTCACTTTATGCAGCATTGGTCTGTCCACTACATCAGCCCAGGAAGAAATAACTATATAATCATGTACATTCATATTGTTTTTGTATATTGTATATTGTATATTGTTTTTGTACATTGTTTTATATTGTTTTATACAACAAATATTTATTGTCTAATAAAATATTGCAGCATTGTTCTGCCCACTACCTTAGTCCTACAATAAAGAACTGTAAACATGTGTCACCTTAAACAAACTAAAAAGCTCATTTGCACTACTCTTATTTGCACTGTTTCACTTTGCACCATATCGGCCTTCTGTCATGTTATGTGTCCCTTCTTGCAGGACAGTTAGTCATTTATCTTACCACTGTGTTAGTCTTAGTTTGTGTTATTTAAGGGTTTTTTTGTACTTAGTGTTGTTTTTAAGGGGACCGAGAGTAATGTAATTTCAATTCTTTATATGTATGTACGGTAAACATAGCAGAATCGACAATAAAGTTGACTTTGATTTATGTAGACAACAACAAATCACAAAAAATGACTTGGACTGAAGCTGGGTTTTCACAGATTGGGTGATTTTTTTCTGCTTTAAAGTGATTTATATAGCATTAATACGGTCTGGTCTTGACTATGGAAGTGGGGTTTATGATTTAGTGTCAAAAACTCAGTTGGAAAAGCTTAATAAGATTCAAGCACAAGACCTAAGGCAATGCTATAGAGCAGTAAAATCTACTCCTATCCAAACCCTGCAAGTTATTAATTAAAGGTAAGCAGTTGATGACAAAATACTGTGCTAACCTAAGCTACATATAACGTTAGAGCAACACCCAAATAAAGGTATAATTTGGTACTGCTGGGAACAATCAAGAGGACAACAAGAAAGCATTGGATGGGTGGGAAACAGAAATGCCGAAGTACAGTATCAGTAACACACTGGTAAGTCTCGCAGTCTTTACACAAACAAGGAGATGATTCTTTTATAGTTCTGACCATAAAGTGAATACAAAATTCATGAATTTAGGCGGGTCACAAAAATAGGAGGTCATTTTCAACAGAATAAGATTATGACATTCTAATTTAAACAGTACATTAAAAACCATATACAAACACCCAACATGATAATGTGAGCAAAGTCAGAGGAGCCAGTAACATGTTAATAAACTATCATGAATACAAACAGGAAAGCCAGCAAATGTAGAAAGAACTTAGAAGGAATAATTTCAGAGAGTTTAATTTCATTTTGACTAGTGGTCTGGGTGGAATTTTATTAGAAAATTTAGGACAGACATATTATAGGTAAAAATATGAACACTGACCTACAATTGCACCGACTTACATTGACCTCCTACTATTCTGGTTGCCAACGGTCATTAGGAAGAAGAAGAAGAAGAAGCAGGTGGCAAACACCTAACTGAATGTGAATTTTGTGTTCACTTGGAGACAGTGATCAACATAAACTGCAAAATATATGATAAGGAAAGACAAAATCTTAGAGAAATCATGCAAGAAGCTTGTCCAGAAATTACAGCAGAAATTATTCTGGGGAAGATGACCTGGAAAATATAGTATAGTAGCCTGATAAGGATGTAGGATATATTAAAATATAGTAGGTTGATGAAATATATTTTTGTGTCGCTGCCATGCTGACTGTCCAGCTCCAGTCCAGCAGGTGGCAGTAATTAACCTATAAGTGGACTGCCAGCCGCAAAAAAAGGAGCGAGGGAGAAAGACGAATTTCCGTTTCCGCTTCGTCTCTGGTAACATTAGCTATCCTGTTTTGTGTTTACCCATCGTTGATAGAAAATCATCGTTTATTTCGGATAAATACCCTTTTAAAATTTAAACAAACTGCGTTTGATAACGTGTAACATTTGTTTTTTTACGACATTGGAAGCAACGCTAGTTTTAATGCCACTATAGTTAGTGCTAAATCTGGTTGTGTAAAGCAACTAGCTAAGCAGCTTTTTGCCGCATCCAGGCGCTATGGCGGGGAATCCGCAGCAGCAGGCCGTGAGCAAACCTCCTTCAGGAAAACACGGCAACGTTTTACCTCTGTGGGGCAATGAGAAGACCATGAACCTAAACCCCATGATTCTTACCAACGTGTTATCATCTCCGTATTTTAAAGTTCAGTTGTATGAGCTGAAGACATACCACGAGGTTGTGGACGAGATCTATTTCAAGGTAACACCAGCTAACGCTAATTAGCTAGCGGGCCCGCGATACCGCAACCTCGAGTGTTGGCGTGAACACGCGGACTTTTAGCGTTAGAGCAGCACGATTCACTGAGTTCACTCTCCATCGGGATCAGATAGCATTAGGGTTCCAAACAGTTATATAAGGGATTCTTTGTAACTAATATACAAACCAGATACGGTTCGCTTTTTAGTTTTAAAATAAATAGTATACTTAAGATCTTTATAACAAACCGAATTCCGAGTGTTTTTGCTCGAAAACACGAGACTGTTTTGTTGTTTTAAAGGGTTTTCAGATACTGAAAGCAGTAGTAATTAAAGCACATGTTTTTACCCATCTGTCTGTATTGGTTAGTGACTGAGAGTTTTGTCTGTTTTGTGTTGCCAGAGTAATGCACCTGTAGCCATGTTGTGGACAAAGACGTTGCTTTATATATTTGTATGTTGTATATTTGTACTTGGAATTGAAGTTTGTATTGTTTATATGTGCGCTTGGTAAGAAAGTGAGAGAACTAATGTTATAAAAAGTGGGCTACATTTAATTACTCGTAAAACTTGTTTTAAAAGGTATAAAATTGTACCAAAATCTGGGGAAATGAATCAGCACCTAGGTATCGTGATATCGGGATGTGACTGGTTATCCCCGTGTTTGTGTGACCGCGGTGAAGTTGGTTTGAAGTTGAACGTTGGATATTCGAGCTCTGAGTTCCAGATAGAGATTTGTAGCGGAGATTCGCTAACAGAGTCCGGCGAAAGCACCTCGTCTACTGCTCGAGATAGGAACCATCTGCAAATTATTGTCTGACTGAAATACAGATAATATTATAAACATTCATATTTGAAATAAATGAATGTTATTACTGTTGGTGTCAATGTGATGCATGGTGGTGTATAATGACTTTGCATGTTGCCTTTTTTATCAATATTATCACTTTGCATATTTATTAATAATTATATGTAATTATATATTTAAGAATAACTTCCAGATCATGTGACCTATTGGCTCAAAATCTATTCTAAAATGTGTGTCCATCTGTCCTACAGAGGGCACAACCTCTTTTCATTCAATCTTATGACTTTATATATTTATGAATATTTTTAATAGAAATATTAGTAATTTGATTTCAAAAGCTTCAAGGTCATGTGACCTTATGGCACAAAATACATTCTAACCACCTGTCCTGGAACTTGCAGGCATACAAAACTAAGGTACTGATCTGATGGTTGGCGGATCAAGCTTTTGCCATGTTGCCTTTGTTGAGCCCTTGAGCAAGGCCCTTAACCCTATCTGCTCCAGGGGCGCTGTATCATGGCTGAAAAATGTTGGCTGAAAAGATTATTAGGGCCCAAGCACTATGAACATCAGCCCTATGAGAGAAGGGCCCTCTTGTTCTTCTAAGGATTTTTTTTTTTTATTAGGGCCCAAGCACTATATCACCTTTATGCCATCATAGTGTGTGAAGGAGCCTCATGTTCTTCTAAGAATTATTTTTTAGAGACCAGGCACTATGACATCAGCCCTATTACATAAGTGTATGAAGGGCTCTCTTGTTTTTCTAAGGATTTTTTTCAACCTCCAGGTTTTTTTGGCTTTCCTAGCATACTCTAAAAGTCATTAGAGACATGTTAGAAGCTGCTGCCATTAGGATGCAACACCCAAGGCCCTCACACAAGATTTTTCTGCATAGCTCATGCGCACTTGCATGTGTACATGTAAAACCCGATACACCTTTCGATCTCATTGAGCTAAAAAAACTTTTGCATTACGTGTCTTAGGCTCAACTCGACAGGACGTCGGTTATTTTGGAATTTGATGTACTTCTCCTAGAGGATTTAACGATGATTACCATCAAACAGGGCCTATGTGATCTCAAGACAGAGGATGCAAAATTGCGGAGGGATCTTTTTTTTTACGGGTCAGTCATGATGATGCCTTAAACCTATTCCGAAAAGTGGTTAATAACTTTGTGTGACATTATATTGAGTGACGTCATACTGAGTGACATTATTGTGTGATGGTTTTGTTCCAGCATCCAGGGCTTTTTAAGCGTTTTGACATACCCCCCCCCCCCCCCATTCTAAAATCGTGTCATTGTTATTGGTATGTCTCCTTTAAATGCATGTGTTCACTGTGTCCAATGTATTTTTGCGCAAGGTGCTTGGGCCTGCTCATCATTGCTTGCAACTATATTTCAGCATTGGTTATTAATAAATATAAGTATAAGTTAAATGTAAGTGATGATATTGAAGAAAAAAAAAAGGTTGTGCTCTTTGCAGGACATGTGCTCACACATTTTAGAAGAGATTTTGTGCCGACAGGTCACATGACCTGTAAGTTTGTTAGGCGAGGTGCTTTCGCCGGACTCTGTCGAATCGCAGCTACAAAGCTGTATCTGGAAGCCGGAGCTCGAATATCCAGTTTGTGTTCTAGTGATTTTCACAACCAAACAGAGTTACCCAGAAGAAAAAAAATGTTTGTTGCCTATAATTAATTTAGCAACATATTTAAAACACCTATTATTTTGACATGCCAACAGGCTGCACATTGCAATTTCTTTTGTTCAAGACTCCATGTATTCTAATAAAACAAGAGTTTTTATACTCGTCTCTGTCTTGTTTAGAACACATTATGATATAATGTTTACATTATATGTGTATATAACATGAATGAGGGTTATCTGGTTAGATTAGACTGTCAAAAACACAGCTGGAAGAGGAATCCCACACTGTAGCTTTATTCCGACAGTCTTAAACATTGACTATACAAGCCCTTCACAACATTAGTTATATTTAAACTGTAGAATATAACACTTGCTCTGCATTGTTCATTAATGAGGAGAATAATTTAAAAGATGTAGCTATTCAAACTTATCAGGTTAATCAGTTTGTACATCTTGAAAAATTGCCATTAGTTTTTGTTTTTCTCTGCCATGACGTACTGCTGGAGTGTGTGATGCAGTTGTTTTGTCTTTGTTTTTTAAATTTTTTTACTCAGGTCACCCATGCAGAGCCGTGGGAGAAAGGCAGTAGGAAGACAGCCGGACAGACTGGAATGTGCGGAGGGGTAAGTAGAAGTATGTGCTTTTGTATCTCCTTTACCATTTGCAATAAAGGAAAACTCTTGCACCATACCCAAAAATCAAATGGAAAACCTATTGCAAGGTGTTCATTTTGAACCTGTTACCATATCAACTGGTTCCCTCTTAATCCCTAAGAAGTTCACCTGGTGTTCCGGGCAGAGATATTAATAAGTAATAAAATTAGGGCTGGAATGATAGGTTGACATAACTTGTATTGATTAGTTATGTCCGATATCGGTAAAGATATTAATAATTGTAAATAGCTTTGGTTTGATTTTAAGATCTAGGCAGATCTTTAAGGCTATAATTAAGATAATTGTCAGTAGTTTTGCAAAACCTGTTTTCTTAATAGTCTTTAACTCTGTAGGAAAAATACATTTGTATAGAATGTCTGATCTGTCCCACTATGTATATTCATCTCCAATTGCTTGCTAAAAATGAGACTTTATTTTAAAACATCTGAACCTAATTATGAAAACTGTGAATTTCATGAACAGAGTTTTACAGAGCAGTAACTTGCAAACATCTCAACATTCTTGGGGTCTCTATTCTCAAAATAATAAGACGACAGTATATAGATTTATTACAGTGAATTTTATCTGATTTTGTTGTCACTAGCTTGAAATAGACTTTGTTTGTATGCATTGCAACTCATTGCAAGATTCCTTAGAGCAGATGGATAGACAATTCTTAAATAATAAAATTCAAGTTAAGTCTAGTTTTCAGTCAGAATCAACAGTTTCATTTTTGCCAATGTGCCTAATCTTTTACTTATTTTATTTTAGTCTTTATTCAGACTGCAGACAGTCTCTAAGAGAAATATAAAAAAACAGGCTGGAGCGACCTGTGATACGCTCTCCTCTCCTGCATTTGGCTGTCTGGTGTGATAGTACAACAGGCCTGCGTTCAAACATTATAACAGCTGTTCATTTGTGAAAGCTGTTCAAAAGTGAAGCACTTTTTGTCATTAAACAAAGCCCTTCTGTAGTGTCATGCATGCTCCTGGATTCACACGCCGATAAGCAGTTGAAGTGAATTTCCTAAAACCTTTAAAGATTTTTGTTTGTCTAGAGCCCTTTGTGGTTAATGAGAAAAAAAGTTGTTGGATATATTTCTTGATATTTGTCTCAAGAATATTTGTGATTCTTTTTTTTAATCTTTCTCATGGTATGATCAATCAGACAGGTCTCTTGAGTGTTTTACAACTTGTTTTGCAGGTACGTGGTGTAGGCACAGGTGGAATAGTCTCCACAGCTTTTTGTCTGCTGTATAAGCTGTTCACACTAAAACTGACCCGAAAACAAGTTATGGGTCTCATTACACACACAGACTCCCCGTACATCCGAGCACTTGGCTTCATGTATATACGGTAAGAGTCTACTCTTTTTACATTACTTTTGGCAAGGTATTTTGGGAGAAGACAGTAATTGGATACAGAATAGCAAATAACATGATAAATGAAAGTTTAAATTTGTTGGATACATCTACTTTTTGCTAATTTGTGGCATTTGTAAAACGATTTCCAAAGATTCGTTGCTTTTGAGAACTTTGATTAAAATGATTAAGTGGTGCAACACTAGTTAACATTAGGTGAGTGAAGGAGTGAATGAATGAGAAAACTAATGTTGTTAGGAAAGAGCAACATTTAATTACTCAAACTTTTTAAAAAGTTTAAACAGCCGAGAGATGAGAAGTGATTAATTTGTATGACTGAATCATTTGCTTATTTCTGGTCTGATTGGTGAATTTTTTATATATTTTTTTACACTGTGCGAGTGTGACTGATGCATCATCTGGAATTGTCGAGTAAATAAGTGAACATGTGAATGCAACAGTTTCATTTATGGTTTATGTTAGATAGTTAATGTTATGATGTGATGTGTAATGCAGATCTGTATCATGTTTTGCAGATACACACAACCCCCTGCGGACCTGATCGAGTGGTATGAACCCTTCCTAGATGATGAGGAGGTATGTCGCCACGGGTAATACTTTCAGTTTTCTTTCACATTAAATATATAGAAGCATGAGCTGCTTAATGATATTGTTTTAGATGGCAGTGTTTTTTATACTCAAATCTGTTTTGTCAACGTCAGTGAGGAATTCCTAATGGAGTATATACCAGAATGTCTTTGATTGGGCGTCCTAACTTTTGAATGCACATTCTGTTGAATGATCTTAGGATGTTCTTAAGAAGGAAAATTACCTTAAGGTGCAAGTCATGAAGAATATTAGGATCAGGATTTTTGGGGCCGATCTCCGATCACTAGAAGCTGTATCGGCCGATACCAATCATCGATTAACGGGTCTAATCGAAGCCTTATCATGTGGCATTATTTATTAAACTATATTTAACAACAATGTAAATCAAGTATTGAAGTTACAAGAAGAGGAATATCATGAATTGACAACTGTATTTATTGGCCAGCAACATGTGCAACACGGCAACTTAAAACATAGAAGTCTGTGTTTGGTTAGTAACTGGGAACAACTTAGAGCTTGACAAATACAACTTTCCTGTAGATAAAATAACAGACAAGTAGGACGTGAGTCGCCGATATTATGCGCTAAAATGCGATCACATCACTATTATAATTTACCCCAGGCACGTCACAGGTGTCAAGACCATTAATACAAATTCTCATATAATGTTTATTTTCTGACACATTAATTTTGCAGGGATTTGTCATGTAAATGTATGTCATGTATAGTGTTTGCACTAAATAAATATTTATGAAGACTTACACAAATTTTTTTTATTATAAAATAAGCTATATAAAAAAATCCATCTTGTATATGAAAAAAATATTTAGGAAAAGAAATTCCTATTCAACATGTATTTTTTATATTGCTTATTTTATAATAAAATTCGTTTGGTCTAATTTGTAATTCATAAACCTATAAATTTCTGTTGATTATATAGGGGTGAAATCTGTGGCGGGGGGCATTTTAGCGCATAACACTGGAAGTTCTGCAACGTCCGCAAGCATCTGCGAGGACCGCCAAAATAATTAAACATGTAATTTTTCATGTTTAAAAACTTGTTTAAAAAGTTTTAACGTTTGACAAACATGTTTAATTTTTCGTGTGGAAAGATGGAAACGTAATCACAGCGGTGAATCTTGATGAACTGTACTTTCGGCCACCGCGCGAAACCGCGTAGGTGAGATAGTGGAATTACCGACAGCTGAGTGAGCGGCGGCATGCGAGTTGCTGAACTCTCGTGCTCTCTCAAATGTCTGAGGTTCGGTGCGTTAAAATGCTTTGGGTGCTTCCCGCCTCATGGAATTGGCTTGTTACACAGGTTGCAGATTACTAATGTATTGTCTTTCACACAACACGTAGAATTGCCAGACCTGTGAAGCCATTTTAGCAGCGCGCAAAAAAAATTGTCCCCCGAGTTTTGCGCCATCTGATCGGCTATTATCGGCCGATAATGATCGGCGACCGATCAATCGGAGCACCCCTAAAGAATATTACTGATGTCATCTTTATTGTCACCTACTTTATTTGACTTAATGTTTAATTAATAAAAATATTAATCATTGTATATAGCTGATTGATTCAAGGCAGACCTTGGAGGCTATAATTCAGATAATTATATAGCCAGTTTATTATCTAATCTCTTGTCAGCAGTTTTGCGAGTCAATATCGTTTTTTTTTTTTTTTTTTGTAGTCTTTAACTCTGTAGGAATCAGATTTAAACCCAGCCACTGCTTTTTCCAACTTCTTATTTACAGTATTCCAGTGAACCTACCAATATTTTTTTTCTCTAAAACAATACCGTTCAGATTTTTGGTGTTATCTAACTAGCTTGGAATTCATGATCGTCTCAAACAGTTTGATGTAAAATTAAGTAGAATGGTTGATTTAGTGTATTGTTTGGTGCGTACTGTTTACAAATTAGTTTTTGATATTTTAAGTTTGAGTTTTTTGACGGCCATTTCTTTAAATGAAGCAAAAATAATAGACTAGTTCACAAAGTTAAGCTTCGTTGACACGATGTGGGGAAAATGCCTAAACTCCAAACCCTAAGCAGATGAACACGTGTGTCATATTTGCTATGTAACCTGGAACAATAGAGATCTAAACAAAATGTTGGGTGATGTTCTTGATTAATGTTAAAGGCATGCTAGAAGCATTGTACTGAGACCTCATTAAACTGAATTTGTTTGGTGTTCCACATTGAGTGAAATACTGCCTTTGATTAAATTTTATTACAAATTTGCACTTTCTGTATTGTGTATGGTTTATTTAAAGTAGTTTTTACAAAATCAGGATTGCAATTTAGACAATTGGACTTGTTTTACTCCAACATGGTGTAACAAATAAATGGAATACCAGTTATTATAATCAAAACTGGAATACGAGAATGTCGTCACAAAAATGTAGAACTCTGACGAGCAGTGCCATGTATGTACACCAAAGAATGTTTAGAATTTATTTCATCTTACTCTTCACATATGTGAAGAGTATGGGGAGGGTTTGTAGGTTGGCTCTCTGAAATGTGAAATTAACAGAAATCATACTGTACGTATTCAACAATGTAAACCATGTAAGTTCTTCATTTATCCTACATGTGAGGCTGTTAAATTAGCAGTTTAAAACTGTCTCAGTTTCAAGTAAAATGACCAACCTGCATTTACTTGTTTGGTAAATGTAGTGCATGGATACTGTGCTTGATAATAAATGTATTATTTCTATATACATTTTTCAAAATAATAATACAAAAAAAAAAACTTACTTTGGTTTCAGTTTCTATGCTTGTATAAGAGTTCGTGGACACATTCCCATTCCATTTTTGCCTCTGTTACTGTTTAATGTGCAGCACCCCTACAATCCCTGTGCATTAGATTAAACCTGCATTCAGAAAGTTTCAGTGAGTGATTTAACTGCAGTTTTTAAGAGGGTTACATTTGGTCCCCTTAAATAGTATGACAGGGTTTCTTTGTTTGGATTTTATCTTGAAAATGGTATGAATGAGAGATGCATGGATTTTTGTTAAAAATTCAATAATGTTTTTATTTATTTATTTATTTATTTTACTCATCACGGAAAGGATTTTGTTTCCTCAGTGTTTTAGAGCCTAGAACTCTGGATTTCCATGACTGAATTTGGACAACCCTGATGTTATATTTTTCCTAACCATATTTTCATTTTATTTTTAAACCATATGATAAAAAAAGCTAAACAGATTTTTTTTTTTTACTTCTCAAAATGAGCATTTAGCTTTAAATCAATTAACTGATTTTGTACTCGTTTTGTTTAAGCAGAGAAAACAACTGTGGGGTGGTGTGTGCATTCAGTGGTAGGAAAAACCTCATGTAAAACGTTAGTCAGCTAGAATTGTCAGTGTCATTAAAAAGCTTGTTTCTTTGTGTGAACAGGAGCTGGATGTGAAGGCTGGTGGTGGGTGCGTGATGACTGTCGGTGAGATGCTGCGCTCCTTCCTTACAAAGCTTGAATGGTTCTCCACACTATTTCCACGTATTCCAGTGCCTGTGCAGAAGGCCATCGACCAGCAGATGAAAAACCGACCACGCAAACCACCACAGAAAGAAGGCAAAGAGGAAGAGGAGGACGAGGAGGAGGAGGATGGAGACTGGCACCGCTCAAGGTACATACGATTCTTAGCAGCCCAATTCAGAAGTGTTGAAAAAAATGCTTTGTTGTACAAGAGATGTTTGCCGTTGTTGGGCATCCTGTGTATGGCTGTATAGACATCAGAGTTTTGGAACTCTGTGCAAGTATAAACTAATGTATACCACAGTGGAATTGGGTTTTTCATCAGTAACAAACTCAAAGCAGCATGCCAAAAGCAAAACCTTAAGTGTATTTCTCTGGCATCATTTGCTCTTGAGTGGGGGCCGGGGGGGGGG
>JAAGKR010008250.1:20319-32216 GCA_011419295.1 Clarias macrocephalus
CCCCCCCCCCCCCCCCCCCCCACTCAAGAGCAAATGATGCCAGAGAAATACACTTAAGGGGAGGGAAACCTTGAACAGTGGATTGAAAGAATTGAATTGCATGTAAGGGCTAAATGCTTTCAGAATAATTATTAATCTGAGACAGGAAGCCAGTTTAATTATTAGATTAATAAGCAGTTTGGATGTAGGCCACTAGAGCTGTGCATTTTAATTTATTATGCAATTTAGTCAATATTTTGTTGATCAATTCATTTAACTGAATCAATGGGTCTGTTTTTGAATCAGAATTGATTAACACTTTTTGACCTGTAAGCTTTCAACTGTCAAATTTTTAGCAGAACAAATGAATTCTTTAGAAATGTACAAATGTATAAATGACCAGCTTTCTGCAGAAAACGCAAACTGATTTCAGCTTCTGCATTTTGAGAAATTAGCTCTGCAGCTGCAGCTTTTTTTGAATTTATCGCCAGCTTCTTTTGAATTTAATACTGCCTCCTCCTGGCCTGGAGTTTGGTACAGATGAGTGGTATGAAAAACTTTGTATGAGACATTTGCTTCAAGTTCAACTATTCAATAGAGATAAGACACTTAGTAACACAGTAGTTTAAATATGTTTTAAACCGTAAGGGAAAATAGCTTGAGTCAAATCAGACAAGCATTAGTGATATCGAGTTAAAAGTTTCATTGCCCAAAAATCTAAGTCTACAATTTATTGCTCTTCAAAACCTCTCTGTACAGGGTTTGGACAATGGAACTGAAACACCTGGTATTATACTACAATAATTCATTAGTATGGTGTAGGGCCTCCTTTTGCAGTCGATACAGCATTAATTCGTCTTGGGAATGACAGCTACAAAGCACCCCAAAGTGGCTCAATAATATTTAGATCTGGTGACTGTGCAGGCCGTGTGAGATGTTCAACTTCACTTTCATGTTCATCAAACTACTCCATCACCAGTCTTGCTGTGGGTATTGGTGCATTATTATCCTGATACACGGCACTTCAGGATGATGTTCATGTTTGAACCATTGGGTGCAAATGGTCCTCTTTGTCACAGATGCAACGATTTGTCCCCTTTTGAACTCTGATATGTCATCCATAATGTTATGTGCATATCAATATTTTAAGCTAAACTATGCTATTACTCTGCTAATTAATGAAGATTGCCCACCAGGCTGGTCAAATTTAGCCATGAAACCTCCCACACTAAATTGTTCAGTGTTTCACTTTCATTGTCCAACCCCTGTATATGTGGATTGTTGGTATTAACTGTTGTGTGTATTTAGCAGCCTTCCTAGTATTACTGTTGTTTTTTGTTGTTTCCCGGCTAGGTCCCCTAGGAGAACACCGAGCCCTCGAAGGTCTCCAAACCGTTCACGCAGCCGCAGTCGCCAAAAAGAAAGGCGTGGAGCAAGCTTCGACCGTGAACTTGAGCGAGAGAGGGACCGTCAGCGCAAAGATAGAGACAGGGAAAGGGACAGAGTGGAGAGAGACAGGGTCACAGACAGGGACAGAGATCGAGAGAGGGATCGTCGGCATTCCCGAACCCCAGATCGAGCCTCAGAGCACAAAAGAAGCAGAGAAAAGAGAGGCGAGAGAAAGGAGAGAGAGAAAGAGCGGGATGGAGAGAGTGAAAGAGACCGAAGCCGTTGGAAGGAGAGGGAGTACAAGGAGCGCACCAGTGGTGGTGAGCGAGAAAGAGAGCGCTCAAAAGATAAAAGGGCAAAAGGAGAAGATGAACGGCGTCACAAGGATGATCGAGAGGAAAGGAGGCATAGAGAGGAGCGTAAGAGCAAGCGTTCAAGCCAAAGCAGGAGTAGAGAGAGGAAGCACAAAAGTGAGCGCTCAAGTAGGAAGCATTCCCGGTCACGCTCTAGGAGTCGTCAGGAACCAGAGGAGAAGAGCAGGAAGCACGAGTCCAGCCACAGCAAGGAGCACGTGCACAAACACAGTCACAGCCGAGAACGCAGTTACCGCAGGGATGACAGCAATGGGAAAGACCTTGCGAGAACGGACACTGAAGCAACTCCATGAGCTTACTTTCCTCACACTTATGTTTTCTGTATTGTCTTGGGACCTTGTCATGCCACCACCACCACATTTGTCCTACTAGGTCACTTGATGTAGATCAAATGCAACCTTTCTCTTCCATCATACTTTAAGCCATTATGGACATAAAAGGAAAATGCTTTTTAAATTTCTTTTGTTTTGAGGATACCTTCTAGAATGTTTGTACATATAATTCAAGAGAATGTTTTAAATCATACAGATAAACATGTCCTGAAACTGAGTGAAACTGGCAGCGCAACAACAGCATAGACCTGCTGAAAATGTGTTGTGTTGCATCTTGTTTCTTAATAAAAATCTTGTATGAAAAGAAGAGTTCATTATTTTCTGTCTAAATGTTATCCAGTGAATTATAAGGGTTCCAAGCTCGGAAAGGTAATTGTTCAGTTTTGTCTTTGTCATTGTTTTTGAGCCAAGTGTACAATGCTTGTTTTCTGTCAGGATTTCTTTTATTCTTTGATGGAGAGGACTGTAGCATAAGAGGTGTGCAGCCAGACTCTAGACAGGGCTACTGAAAGCAGTGTAGTTTCTATAAGGAAAAGTTGGAATTATTTAGGAATCCGCAATGAGACGGCAATCACCAAAAGAGCAGTATGAAAGGCCTTGATGGCATAATCATGCCTTGTTCATATTCTTCAAATTTTTTCACCTGTGCTTTGGATCTCTGCAGGTCCTGCAGATTTACCATGGTCTCCTTGGCTGCTTCTCTGATTTAATGCTTTCCTTTCCCGGGCTGTCAGTTTAGATCGGACACCCATGTCCTGATAGGTTTGCAGTTGTCCCATCCTCTTCATTTTTAAAGGATGGATTAAACAGTGCTCTGTGAGATGATCAAAGCTTGGGATATTCTTTATAGCCTAACCAAAAACCAGTTTACCATAATACTATACATTCCCATGTATACAGTCCCATACCTAATACAAAACTATTTACAAAAGGCTTTGCTAAATAATTTTGTCCCGAATTTGAGTCCTGAACATTTATTGGAAGGTTAGTCCATAACTTTGGGGCTTTGTAAGAGAAAGCTCTGCCCCCTGCTGTAGTTTTCATAATCACTGAGGTGCAAGACAATTCAAGACCATTTAGTGCTTTATAGGTCAGTAGTAGTATTCTAAAATAATAAAAATTTAAATAAATCCCTTGGAGCCAATGCAGTCTGTATAAGATAAGGGTGATATGTTCATATCGTCTGGTTCTAGGGAGGACTCTGGCTGCTGCATCCTCGACTAAGCTTGTTTATGCACCTAGTGTCTGGATGTTCTACTAAGATGTTATAATAATCCAACCTAGAGCTGACAAAAACATGAAAAAGCCTAGTTTTTTCTGCATCATTTAGTGACAATATATTCATTACTTTGGCATTCTTTCTAAAAAGGGTATGCTAGTAATATCTACATGAGCTACAAATGAAAGACTGGAATTTATAGTCACACCAAGCACTTTTAGTACTGCAAATGATAAAACAGAAAGGCCATCAAGAGTTACAGTGTGACCAGAAAGCTTACTTATGTATGTGGTCCTACTACAAGTACTTCACAAAAAGGAATAAAGTTAATTAGCATATAGTATTTAATGTCCTTCACACATTCCTCAACTTGATTAAGCTTGTGTTTCTCACCTGGCTTTGCTGAAACATATAACTGTATATTAACTACATATACATGTTATTGCTCAGAGTTGTATGTAAAGAGAAAATAGCCTAAAATTTAACCCTGTGGAACACCAAACTTCACTTTTATACATGTAGAATGGCCATTGTTTATATCTACAAACTGATAATGATCAATTAAATAGGACCGTAGCCAAGACATGGCCCTTAATTTTCCTTAACTCCTGCAACATTTTATAATCTATTAAGGAGACTAGTTGGATCAATGGTGTCAAAAGCTGCACTAAGGTCAAGTAACACAAGCAAGGAGACAAAACCCTGATCAGAGGTCAGTAGGAGGTAATTTACCATGTTACTCTGTGTTATGATGATGCCTAACTTCTGACTGATGCATTTAATTTCATGAATGTTAAATTAACATTTTGTTACTCTCTCATGGAGAGTCCTCACTACTACATGTTATTTATTTATAGATTTCTGTGGTGGTCTTATGGTGGTGGAAGATGCAGTAAAATAAAATAAAAGCAAAGCAAATAGTTTATGGGCATTTTAAGAAGGGCATTTATTAAGAATTATATGAATTATTTGTGGTAATATGTATTTGATATTGAAAATGTGCAGGTATAGGATCTAATTTCATTTGATTAAATAAATTAATTAATACAATTCGTCTGGCTTTAAATTTAAAGTGGTTCTTTTTTGGTCATTAAAGAAATTCCAGCGGTGTCCCAGTGTGTATTTTATTTAAGGCAAGCACCTGAAATCAAAATATAGGAAGACTGTATGTATATTAAAAAGAAGACAATTAGCGTTCGAGTTTTGTCATATGGACACTGACTTACATGCTATCTGATTTGTAAAATAAATACCCTGCTTTCACATTATGATGCAAAATCAGTTTTATTTAAATGCATATATTGGCAGTAAGCCATCTATGTTGTATATTATCAAAATCACATTCAGTTACAGCAGTACTGGGATACAGTATGTGCTGTTTATTTTTTTCTTTATGACTTACAACTGAAACAAATTCTTTAATCAAAGATTTATATTTTGGTAGAATTACTCTATTAGCTTTCAATTATTTTATTCAGATGCAGTAACTGTACTTATGAACAGACATCAATATGACAGGTCATTGTTAAACATACATTGTAATTTATCTAAATATTGTATGCAAACATATAATGTAAGTGGTAAATCATTATCTAATTTTAACTACCTATTACATGGATCCTTGGTAAACAGTATAAAGAAACAGTGTATTTTTCTTCCCCTTTTCTCTGTCAATGACCCTGAAAAATACAAAATCACAAAGAGCAGCTATGAATCATGAGAAGATGCACTGATAAACATGTAATTTCATATTATCTTAAAATGTGTCCACACTTTGGCACATATTTAAACTTTTTTTAAAATTTCAGATAAAATCTCCCTCAGTGTAAACGAATGAATGACTTGACTTTATTATTTTTTGTATTTTTTTTAAATGTCTTTTAAGTTGGATTCATAGTAGTGTTTTGCATTAGATGCTACTAGTACATCAGCATACTCAAAAACTAGTAACAACCAAGTGTACACTTTTAATGAATGTCCAGGTACTGTAGATATTAAGTAATTTCTCATCCATGACCCATTGACAGAGATGACAAAGTTTGAATATGAGAATGTGTTTTTTTGGTCCTCACTGATAGCACTCCTGGAAAGGTCTCTTTTATATTTCCATATGAAATATTGGCAAAAAAGCAATCATTGAGTTTCTTGAAATCTGTTTCCATGACCAAGCAGTTGCACATAAGCCTAAGATCCATCTACTCAACCCAGATGTTAATTAGGCTACTTCTATTGTAGGGAGATGCTGTACTTCCTCCTCTCCTCTGATTTATATTTAGGCATTTGGAAGACACCTTTATCCAGACCGACTTACATTCTTTTTTATCTCATTATACGTCTAAGCAGTTGAGGGTTAAGGGTCTTACTCACGGGCCCAAGAGTGGCAACTTGGTGGTTGTGGAGTTTGAACCTGTAACCTTCCGAACTGTAGTCCAGTGCCTTAACCACTGAGCTACCCCTGTACCCCTCTGATGATTCATATAGCAAAAATTACAGTCTGCTTTATTTTAATTATTAATCATAAATTAAGTGCAGGTTGCTGCCATTTTGTCTCTAGGCACTAGGCATAGTATCACTTGGCATTGGCTGTTTGTATTGAAGTATGTTTTATGTCATATAACTATATGTTGGACAATAAAAATAGTGTTTAAAATTGTAGACAATGTACACAAAGTAGCCATTTCAGGTTTGAATGCATTTCTAAGGGGTTGCTGCTTCACTTGCACAAGCAACAACAAAAAAAAGTACAAAAGACAGTATATAAATCATGTACTGTACATCAGGACACATGAGGACACATGAGGACATATTTTAGCATTGACTCTTTTCAAAGTATACTCACTCTCAAATGATAGTCAGACCCATAAAATGGCAGATGCTAATTCACACTCCTTTTTCCATAATAAGTAACTGCGAAATGATGCAATGTACAGATGTTAAACAGGTGTTAGAGAATCACGAAAAAGCATCTGATTAATATTTCTCATCTAGACATTTATATTTTAATTGCTGTAAATCACTTTTTAATGTGTTACTCAATTTCAATCAATTGTTACATACCCAATCCCATACTGTTGCCAACACAGGAAACTGTCAAAAGAAATAGCAATAAAAAAAGAAATAAATAAACACAAGTCTTAATAATCATTAGTAAACATAATTCTTACCTGAAATTTATTATTGCCATAAGATTTCCAAAGGATTATACATTATATATACTGTATAAATTTGTTGTTCTATAGTTTTTCTGGTTTGTAATTGTTTTTGTAATGTGTAGATCCTGTAGTTCTGATTACAGTCTGTGACTAAAAAACGCCTAGTGACCTTTTGTTGAAAACTGTCACGATCCATTCTTGAATTTTATTGTTTACTCCTGATAAGCTCCTCCTGTCTGTAATTAATCTGCCTCTCTCCTATATTAATTCCTCCATACATATATACATATGTCACAAAAGTGAGTAGTTATATCTTTTCATAGGACAACACTGCATAAATGACTATTTAACACAATGAAAAGTAGTCAGTGTAAAGTTTGTATATCAGTGTAAATTTATTGTCCCCTCAAAATAACTAAAAATGCAGCCAATAATAACTGAACCCCAAAAGTGAGTACACCCCTAAGTGAAAATGTACAAATTGAGCACAATTAGTCATTTTCCTTCCCCTTTGTCATGTGACTCATTAGTGTTACACTGTCTCAGGTGTCACCAGATAGCAGGTGAGTTAAATTAGGTATAAAAGCTCTTCCACTCTCTCAACCTGGCCACTGAAAGTTCAATATGGCACCTCATGGCAAACGACTCTCAGAAGACCTGAAAAAACTAATTGTTGCTTTACATAAAGATGGCCGAGGCTATAAGAAGATAGCCAACACTCTGCAACTATGCTGCAGCACAGCGGCCAAGACCATCCAGCGCTTTAAGAGGACAGATTCTTCTCAGAACAGCCAAAGAAGCTGAGTACATGTTCTCAGCGTCGGATCCAAAGATTGGCTTTGGAAAACAGACGGATGAGTGCGTCCAGCATTGCTGCAGAGATTGAAGGGATGGGAGGTCAGCCTGTTAGTACTCAGACCGTACGCCGCACACTGCATCAAATTGCTCTGCATGGTTATCGTCCTAGAAGGAAGCCTCTTCTAAAGATGATGCACAAGAAAGCTTGCAAACAATTTGCTGCAGACATGCAAACTAAGGACCAGGATTACTGGAACCATGTCCTGTGGTCTGATGAGACCAAGATAAGCCTATTTGGTTCAGATGGTGTCAAGCGTGTGTGGCAGCAACCAGGTGAGGAGGACAAAGACAAGTGTGTCTTGCCTACCGTCAAACGTGGTGGTGGGAGTGTCATGATCTGGGGCTGCATGAGTGCTGCTGTCATTGGGGAGCTACTGAGGGAAACATGAATTCTAACATGTGACATACTGAAGCAGAGCATGATCTCCTCCCTCCGAAAACTGGGCCGGAAAGCAGCGTTCCAGCATGATAATGACCCCAAACACACCTCCAAGATGACCACTGGCTTGCTAAAGCGGCTGAGGGTAAAGGTGATGGACTGGCCAAGCATGTCTCCAGACCTAAACCCAATAGAACACCTTTGGGGCATCCTGAAAAGGAAGGTGGAGGAGCACAAGGTGTCAAATGTCCACCACCTCGGTGATGTTGTGATGGGGGAGTGGAAGAGGATTCCAGTAGCAACCTGTGAAGCTCTGGTGAACTCCATGGCCAAGAGAATTCAAGCCGTGCTGGAAAATGATGGTGGCCACACAAAATATTGACATTTCACATTTTCACTTGGGGGTGTACTCACTTTTGTTGCCAGGGTTTCGGCTATTATTAGCTGTATTTTTAGTTATTTTGAGGGACCAATAAATTTACACTGCTATCCAAATTTTACACTGATTACTTTTCATTGTGTCAAAGAGTCATTTATGCAGTGTTGTCCTATGAAAAGATAGAACTAAATATTTGCATAGATGTGAGGGGTGTACTCACTTTTGTGACACACTGTCTATATACACTGTATGGAGTGCCTGAATATTTCTGCACCATTTTTATTCATCATTTTACAATTAGCATTTTAAAATCTTCCCTGGTGTCCTTGCATATGGGCCTGTTCCCACTAAAACCATTACCAAACTATTAACAACTGTAAATTAATTACTTTGCACACATTTCCCCAAACATCCCCAACAATGTAAGTAATAAAAACCTTATATTTTCAAACCCCATTGCTCATGGACTATTACGGAAGTTACAATTCCTGTAAAAAATGTGGCCAGCTATACACTAGAGAGACTGAAAAGAACTCAATCAAAACTAGATATTTTACTTTCCAAGTAGCAATGCACTTTATTTTAAGATATCATATTACTCTTGGCAACAGTGCTTTTAAGCCTACATGCACATTACCAACTTGAAGTGACTCAGTTCATAAATGAATGTGGCTTGTAATCTTGCCTAAGAAAACAGGAAGTCATATACACACACTAAAAACCTTTAAGTAAGTTTATCTATGGAACCCTATAGTTTCATGGAGATGAAGCTCTATATTTAATTCTAACCAACACTCGCACTGCTTCACATCATAATCACTGCTAAAATGCTGGTCTCTCAGGAATTCCTTTATTAGACCTTTCTATTAATGAATAAAAAACTGCCTGATTTCATCACAAAATGTCCTTATGCACAACCGCATGATGCCCACTTGGCCATTACAGAACTTCAACTGGGAGATATTGCCACATCCTAAATACAGTCCTGACCTTGCTTCAAACAAGTTCCTGGGAGGCCAATAAACCCAAACAGCATATCTATAAACATTTACAGTAATGTTCTGCTCTTGTTACTTCACCTTTAAAACAACCTCAGAATATCTCACCAAAGTATAGTCTTTTGGGGCAGAATAAGACCTTGGATCCTTGACGTGTGAGTGGTGCAACCAACACACTGTAGGTGTCACCACATAGAACATTATCCATGTCACATGAGCTGATACCCAGCACTGGCCTGCATGTATAGTTGGCACTGTTGCTATAAAGTTCGGCTGAGTACCCATTGAAACTATTTGAACCTCTCCAGGACACACGAAGTGTGTTATTGACCATCCGGTATAGCCTCACACCAGAAGGACAACAGGGACCTTTTAAAAAAGACAGAATGAGAGAAATAAATTGCATTCATATTTTAATAGCATGAGACGCAATGTTATGTATTACATATAAAAATACAGCTGTTATCTTCTGTACTAATGTTATTTCATTTTCAAACAGAAGTTTTTTAATAAACTGCACTATATGACCTATAAAGTATGTGGACACAAAGTAATTAACATTCAATTCCAAAACCATAGAGGGTTGTTCTGCTTTTACTGCTATAATAACCTCCATTCCTTCGGGGTTACTTTCCACTTACGTTTGGACCATGTCTGTAAGAAGTTGTTCCCATTCAGCCACAAGAACACTCAGGGTTCACTACTGATCTCTGGCAAGAAGGCCCTAATACAGTATCTTTGAGTGTTTGAGTCAGTATTTTGTGCATAACACTCAAGTTCCTCCACATCCCCCTTGATAAATCATATTTGATAGCCTTTACTTCTATAAACATATTCTATTGATTCATTAATAGAAACGTGTTTCTAATTAATTTAATTAATACATTTCTAATTCAAAGACTTTGAGTTTTTATAGTTAGAATTTCATCACCAGTTGAACAAGTCTTTGAAGTGAATGGTGTTGCCTCAACAGTTACTGCTCTGGGTTACGGCTCAGAAGGTCAGGGGTTCAAGCTCCCAAACTGCCAAGCTACCCAGCTGCAATTTGAGCAAAGGCTCTAACCCATTATACTCAATAACAGAGAGTTTTCTGACCAGCTGTTTTAACATTCTGTATGTTAAGGGATCTGCATAGTCCCTGACTAGACAACCCTACTGGAGATTGTGAGAACAGCTAAAAAGATCACTGGGTCTTTCATTTTATGCTCTGTATTACTGTTTTAAAAGTTTTCCAATAAAGCTATGCCATACAAAGATGATCCATTTTGATTTGTTCTATTCAAAATGCTTCTTTGACCCAGATCGCCCTGAGGTAAGAACAATTTCTACCTACCTGGGAAATTGCTTAAAATCTATTTAAGTTTTGGGAGTAAAAAAAGCCACACAACATGGTGCCCAAACAAAGAGTATGATTAAGGAAGAGGGAATTTAATTAATTAATAAAGAATAATTCATCCATCTGTAGGGAGAAAATAGAAAAAGGGAAAATCTTGCTAGCAAAGACCTAAAAAATAAAAATAAAAAAATCCCATAAAACTAGAAAGTGATAAGAAAAATCACTAGAAAGTCTGGAAGAGAATGGAGTCACAACATGGGCAAGCAGGAAGTGAGGATAACCCTGCACTTAGAAAAAGTAGAAGTTGGTGGCAACAGAGATCTTTTGACAAATAGTGAAAGAAAATGAAAAGAAAAAATCTCTTTCCTCTGAAACCCTATAGCCCAGTCCCGTGTGTGTGTTGTGACTCCAAGGCCACTTATATATTGTGGCATGGCAAGCCAAGTCACAAAGTCTGAGCTCATCAAACAAGTCGAATTACATTTATATGTGGCAAATGTCGAATCAGAAACCCAGGAGTAGTGCTATTCAGGTTTGAGGTAATGGAAATGGACAGTCTTCATCAAAATGTTTCAGACTGGAGACTTAGATAAGAACTGTGTATTATAGCAAGAAAGTGGAAGGACTAGTGAGAATAAACAAAACTCATCTAAAAGTATTATGGTGATATTGAAATACAGATGTTAACCTTAAAGAGGTTATTATTTTTACATTTTTAGGACACCTCCCTAATACATTGAGCAAAAAGCCCACAATAAAGATGTCCCAAAATGCTTTACAGAACACCAGAATCCCAGAAGAGTTGAGAAAGAAGGCACAGACTTCTGTAGTGGCGATCTATGTTTTCCTGTTCTTCGCCATTTCTATAAGGACTGGTACAAAGGATTTGACGCGTAAAACCACAAAACTTGTAGTGTATCGTTTTATTCTTCTTTTGTCTGAATGCAAACACTCAACAAATTAAACTTAAGAACAATTTACACTTTTTTAAGCTTCAAATTAAACGTGGTTTCAAAGAACGTTCAAAAGACTGTCTAACACCGAGTCCTTCCTTCTTCTAATAAAACAAACACGTGACAGTTGTTACCTTAAACATATGAAATTGACCTATGACCTTTACGTTAGCCAATAGTCACAAATATGTCACAGATATATTTACAATCAGTCACAAATATGTCACAGATATGTCACAAAAAAAGGTTACATTTACATCTAAGTAATAATGAAATCAAATACCACAGAGATCCACCCAAAACGTACTATATGGCTCCAACACTCCGGCCCCTAATTGTCTATGCTTGGAGCATAACAATTACCTATCTTCAAACTCAAATGGAGCCTTAATAATTACTATCTATCCCTCAAACCATAATTTGAAAGACGACAGTTTCCATAAATTACAGTCTTTATGCAAAGTCTTAGGTTTCTTCTGTTTCTTGCAATAAGCAGAGTTTTATCGGTCTTTCCAACTGACCGTCTTTGCCGCAACAGTGGCTGCAGTC
>JAAGKR010008251.1:0-10372 GCA_011419295.1 Clarias macrocephalus
GTCTCGGGTTACTTGGCTGTAACCCTGTTCCCTGATAAAGCGGGAACGAGATGCTGCGTTCCGATGCCGCACTGCTGGCGTGCCTGGACGTCCTTCAGACAAAATTGACCTGAGGATGTTTCCGGTTCACTCCTATTTATAACCTGCAGGTGCACCTTATTCGGTGACGTCATGCCTGGCACAGGTTATAAGCCGAAGGTATTCGGCGGGTTTGACATGCACAGGCTTCACAACCGGGCAACAAAGAGATGTTCCCATAGCGTTTTCACGCAGCATCTCGTTCCCGCTTTATCAGGGAACAGGGTTACAGCCAAGTAACCCGAGACGTTCTCACTTACAGTATAGTAACTTTGCAATCTAATTTATCACAACCTCTGGAATCTTCAGATGACCATTTGATCTCTAATAGAAATTAGAAGACAGAGCAGTTCTGTACATTTTCTCTAAAAAGTAAGTTCTGAACAATACACTGATTGATTGCTGTTTCCTGTGCAGGAGCTGGAGGAATTTGTGGAAGGATCTGGAGATCACGGCTTCATCGTGTTCACTTTGGGCTCCTACATGTCCCAGGTGCCTGAGTCCAAAGCCCGAGAGTTTTTCAAGGCGTTTAGACAGATTCCTCAAAGGGTAAGTGAACAGTACATCATATACATCATCATAAATCCATTTATGATTTTTTTTTTTTGAGAAATGGGTCACAGTAAGCTCTGCTCATAACCACATTCTGCAGTTATATTAAACCAATCATGTCTGTGTGGTGTCATCACGTGTGGTCACTGCTGCGGATGTGAATTTCAGGTTCTGTGGAGATACACCGGCCCCGTTCCCAAAGACCTTCCTGAAAATGTCAAACTGATGAAGTGGCTTCCACAGAACGACCTTTTAGGTGTGTTTACACGTTCATTTGATCACTGTTGTATGACCATTATGTGTTACTTTAAAGCTGTAGTCAAAAACTGACACTGAAACGTATTAACATTTTATGAACGTTATACATGTGCACTTGTTTTGCACATTTTAGATGACATTATATCTAAAAAAAATAGAATAATTAGAGTTTATTTAACCAAAAACCAAACAGCCACATTTGGAGCCAATATTACTGCTCCAAATTATTTATTGAAAGAAAAAAGGATTGTTATTTATAATTGAGTGTAAAACACCCACCTGCACGACGGGCAAAACTGCGGACGACTATGTGGACTTATAGGAAGGTAGAGGGGCAGATGACCGCAGTTGCTAGGCAACCCTGCCATGTTGCCAATTAGAGAGAATGTTTGACACCTGCCCAGTAGAATACTTAAAACCCCAGAAACCAGCACACTGTGTGCAAACATTAAAAGAGCACCAGGTCTGGCAGCATTGCTCCAGTATAGAGAAAAAGAAGGGAAAAGATAAAGAAAAGAGAAAACTGAAAAGAGGTTTGAAAGATAAACAACATTTATCTACATAATTAAAGGAATAAATATTTTGAAATGAAGTAAGAAAAAAAAAACAATAAAATAACAGAATATATTATTATAGAGCCGCACCACGAGATGTTTTAATGTATGTAGGAACCCTGATGCAGGGCTCCCTGAGGGGGTGAATGAAATAGTGTAACGGGTTCGACCCTATGTTGCACGGGCAGCACCATAAAGCACAGACACAAGGCGAGGTCGTATGGGAAAAAGGGTCATTTATTTAGGAAAAATCGGGAAGGAAAGGGTTAAAGGAGGGAGGATGGAAATAAAGGGAGAGGAATGTGATGCGCGCGCTGGTCTGGTGGGCAGTGCCCTGCTGGCATGCGGGCACAGGCTGGTGAGCGGACAGAGTGGCAGCCTGGATCACCCGGCGGTAGCGCTCCTGCACGATCCCATGACGGCGACCTCTTCTGCAGAATGCGAGCCAGGATCGGCCCCTCCCAGCTCTCTCTGGGTGCGGCCACAGGCAGGAGTCTCTCAATGCAATTCAATTCAATTTTATTTGATAGCGTTTTTAACAGTTGTCATAAATAATTCTTGATTGTGTAAATTTGTTTAAGTTTGTATGAAATGTGAACGTTTATGAATCAAAATGGTCAGATAGTCCCTGATGAGTAAGAAAAAAATGTGTGTGTCGCTCTCTCTCCATTTTCTTACTCTCTTGCCGGCGTTATAGGGAGGTAGAGGCTGGGTCTTTCTTTCTTTCTTTGGCCCAGATACCTTACTGGTGCTACCTAAATGATCGGACAAAGTGGGGACGTATCAGGGCCCTTGAAATAAACACTCCGCCAGGTGAGGCACATTCATGCTGATGCCCTAATGCGGGGCTTTAGAGGGGGTCTGTATAGTCTGCAACTGATCGCCCCTCTTGACAAATGGAAAGGAGGGGGACACTACACTGCTCGCTGAATGCAGATGGTAAAAAGTGGCCCTAAGTGCCTCAACAAAGGCACTAAGGGTGGCGTGTTCAGAGAGGAGGTGCCGCCACACTGCAATAGCCCACTCTAGTGCTCTGCCTGTGAGCAGAGACACTATAAATGCAACCTTCACCCGTTCAGGTGGAAATTGGGAAGGTTGCAGCTTGAATATTAGTGAGCACTGCAGAATGAAGGCATTGTTCCTCTCTGGCTCGCCCGCAGACAGTTGTGGAGGTGGTAGTTGCGTTTTAGCCACCAGAGGGGGTAATTGAGCCACTGATTCGGGGGCACGAGTCGACTCTGGAATCAACTTGCGGCCAAATGGAAACCCAAAAGTGGCTTTCGCCTCAAGAGGCACTTATTAATCCCACGCATCTCTGAAATTAAAACAGTCAGGCTTTCCTCATCCTTATCACGTCTTTCTTTTCTTTGGCCCTAATACCTTTACCGGTGCTACCTAAATGTATCAGGACCCTTAAATAAACATCCCGCCAGGTGAGGCGCGCTCACGCTGATTATGGCGTTGCCTGGAAACTGTGTGTCTATAAAAGGCCGCGCCTTTGCCTGTCCAGAACTCCGGGTGGTAGAAGTCTGTGGATCTGCCTGTTCTGAACAGTGCAAAGCATTTTTACGCGGTCATGCCCCTCGTGAGACCCATGTCGTTACAATTTTGTTCCCTCTGAGCTTCTTTGAAATGTATGTTAAAAAACCAAATGGTCAGATGGACACCAGGACTAGCAACAGATGCTAAAACAGCAAAAGCAATAGCCATGAGGAGAGAAGGCATAACTTGGACATATGAACCATAAGGTTGATCCACCGCATAGTTGAGGGGAACATGGGTTGACAATCTTGATGATGGTGAATTGCCTCATGTAACGTGGGAGATAGTCTTCAGGGGAATGTCTTGGGTGAAGAGAATGACTCTCTGCCCCACCCTGTATTTAGGGGCCTGAGTGCCTGCGGAAAGCGCAAGGTCAAATGGGGAAATCAGGTAAGCGGGACAAACAAATCCAAATTGTGAGACAAGAAAGCAAAGCGAACCAGGCAACGTGAGAGCAATGGAAACAAAATGCGAAAGAATTGAAACGAAACACACCCAGTAATCCAGAGCGTAAGCAGCATGCTGCGCATACATAAGTGCTGGACTAATCAGCCAGGAATTCGACACAGGTGTGCAGACAGGGTGGAAACAGGGGCATGGGAAAGGGCACATGACGGGCTAGAGAAAACATGAGCACATGGGGAAAGTGACAGCGTGAGAAAAAAACGGGATTGACAGGAGCGTGAATCATGACAGTTACATTTCATAAACAATATTTTATTATTATTATTATTATTATTATTATTATTCTCTGTGTATCTTATTATATAGTTTTTAACATAAATAGAGATTTCAAACATAATGTGCAATACATCTAAGTAGAGTTAGTTGGGCTAGGTTAATTTACTTGATTATTTAAAAAACGTTGACCACTTAAAGAACTATGCTGATCAATTTATTCCATAATAATAATAATAATAATAATAATAATAATAATAATTATTATTATTATTATTATTAATTTTTTTCCAGTATTTCCACTTTTTGGGTGTATTTAACAACCTTGGGTAAATTAAATGATGCATTTTTTTTTCCTGTTTTATAAAGCTCATCCCAAGGCCAAGGTGTTCATCACACATGGAGGATCCCATGGGACCTACGAGGGGATCTGTAACGGCGTGCCCATGGTGATGATCCCACTGCTTGGAGATCAGAGAAACAATGTTCTCCGTATGGAGTCACATGGAGTGGCAGAGAGCCTGAACATGTACGACCTGACCTCAGAGAAACTCCTGGGGGCGCTCAGGAAAGTCATCACCGACAAGAGGTAACGACAAAAAAGCTTTCAATTAACAACTAGTCATTTCTGTAGTTACAGCTGAGTCACAGCAGACGCTCCATGTAAAGGGATTAAAAAGGTGTGTAATCGCTGACATGGTATAAATAAAGATACTCATGGAAGGAATCTCCAGTGTCAGTTGTTTGTAACTCAAAAAAGGGGCTGTTGATCAAATGACTTTTTTTTAGCAGCTGTAAACAATTTTGTTTACTGGCAAATACATCAACCAATCAATCAGTCAATCAATCAATCAATAAAACATGAATTGATCAGTTTTATGGTGATAATAGTTACTCTGCTTCACTCCCAGTCATTGCTTATTTTCCTATAGGAGCACAGCAAGAAGTGTTTTACATTAAGAAATCATTGCTGTGTTTTATACTGACTGCGCTTTTTCACTTCACAGCTACGAAGAGAAAATAACAGAGCTGTCTCTGATCCACAAAGACCGTCCAAATGAACCGCTGGACTTGGCCGTGTTCTGGGTGGAGTTTGTGATGAGACACGGAGGAGCTGAGCACCTGAGACCGGCCGCTCACCACCTCAACTGGGTTCAGTACCACAGTCTCGACGTCATCGGCTTCCTCCTGCTCGTTCTCGCCGTCAGTGTTTACATCACCCTCAAAACCTGTGCGTTCTGCTTCAGGAAGTGCTTCAGGAGGACTCAGAAGAACAAGAAGGAGTGAAGTGTCCAGAGCAGGATCAGGAAACTAATGAATTCCATGCTGTCTATAGGGATGATGAATTATGGCTACGATAATACAGTACTACACTGTGATAATCTGAAATAGTAATGTATAGTGTTTACATAATTGTGTCCATTTTAAATATTTAGAGGTATTACTTAACAATTATTGTTCATAACCCACTGCTACGCTGACATTAAACTAAACAAGCACTATGATTTTTTAAAGATTTTGAGCTGGTGCTTTACTTAAAGGAGTCAAGGTGATTTACAGAAGCAGAAATCCTGTACAATGTGAAACATGCACTAATTTATATTTTAAATCATTATATTTTTTCTGATTTTTATATTGCTTGATGAATTAGCTAGCTAATGTAGCCTTCTCTGCGTTCTCTCCAACATCATAGTTGTCAGGGATAACCCCTAGAGGGCGCCAAAGCGCACTGTCATTTTGTTTATAGTTTCTTTTGTTTTCACTTCATTTCCCATTATGCACCTCGGTCAGGTGACGTGGGGCGCTCACCTGAACCGAGTTGATTATTAGTTTCTTTATAAATAGGTTGTTTTGAGTTTAGTTTTTGGTCTTGCATCTGTTGATTTTCACCCAGTAAATGTATGTGAGTTTAGTCCATGTTTCCCATGCCTATTATTCGTGTTTTGGTTTGTTTTATTATTAAAGTCTATTGGTTTTGTTAATTTCCCTATTTTTGTGTTAAATAAACATCGTTTCCTTTAAAACCTGGACCTCTGCGTTTATGCCTCGAACCCGAAATTCATGACAGAATGCAAGACCGTACAAGAGGCATAGCGGAGCCCTTCCCCCGGGAGATTCTTTTGGGGGGGGCTACGATGTTTGCGTTGTGGGGAGCCGGCGCGGAAGGCGAGCGGATTCCCAAGCGGCGTAGCAGAAAGAGGAGAAGGAGGAGACCTGGCAGGGTAGCTCAGGTAATGGCAGAGCAGGAGGAGCTGAGAGAGCAGCCAAACTGGGGTGGCTGCCGGCTGGCTATACGGCGCACGCCGTTCAAGAGTGACGCAGCTCGCGGTGACATGAGTCCCCGCACCGACCGGAGGGCAGAGACCAGGAGGCCCAGATTCGGCGATGACCAGGGTGGAAGGACACCCCACAGCGTGCGGCTACAAGAGACAGCGTGTGGGCGATATGCACAGTCGGGAGCAGCCTCCCAGCTCGGATGGAGCAGTTTCGGGCGGAGCGCCAAAGGAAATGAGCGGTGCTTTCGAGACCTGCAGGAGCAGGTAGCTGCGCTCCAAGTGCTGCTAACGCGGCTGAGCCGCTCAGAAAGCCCAGACCTGCCAGCGAGCTTCACGGAGCGTTCAAACCGGCCAGCCCCTTTCTTCAGTGCCGGCGATGACAACAGCGAGCTGGTTTACATCCCTCTCAGCGATGACAACAGTGAGCTCTTTTACCCGCTGTATAGCGACAGCGAAGACGAGCTCCGCAGCGGCGACGACGATGACAGCAACGAGGACAGCGAGGACAGCGAGCTCTATATCTTGCCGCGCAGCTGCTTTGTCATAGACAGCGAGCCGCCGCTGCACAGCGTCGCTGTGAGCAGCAAGCTTCCTCTGCTGTCGTCACGCACCGCCGAGCACAGCGAGCTCCCGCCGCAGCACCGCGCCGCCGAGCACAGCGCCGCCGAGCACAGCGAGCTCCCGCCGCTGCACAGCGCCTTCGAAAACGGCGAGCTTCCGCTGTTGCACAGTGCCTCCGGGGACGGCGAGCTCCAGCCGCTGCACAGCGCCGCCGAGGACAGCGAGCCGCCTCTTCCTCCGCCGACGCCTTCATGCGCCGCTGAGGATCATGAGCTCACACTTCCGCCGCCGACGACGTCATGGGCCGCCGATGACAGCGAGCTCCCGCCGCTGCACAGCGCCTTCGAAAACGGCGAGCTTCCGCCGTTGCACAGTGCCTCCAGGGACGGCGAGCTCCAGCCGCTGCACCGCGCCCCAGAGCACAGCGAGCTTCAGCCGCTGCACAGCGCCGCCGAGGACAGCGAGCCGCCTCTTCCTCCGCCGACGCCTTCATGCACCGCTGAGGATCGTGAGCTCACACTTCCGCCGCCGACAACGTCATGGGCCGCCGAGGACAGCGAGCTCACACTTCCGCCGCCGCCGTCTCTTGGCGAGGAGGACAGCAAGTTCCCTCTTCCGCAACCTCCCGGCTTCATCGAGGAGGACAGCGAGCTTCCTCTTCCTCCACCGCCGCCGTCCTACGTCGCTGAGGACAGCGAGCTTAGTCCGACGCCGCCTTCCCTCAACGAGGAGGACAGCGAGCTTCCACCTCCACAACCGTTCTACGTCGCTGAGGACAGCGAGCTTCTTCCGCCGCCGCCCTGCATCGACGAGAACGGCGGGTTTCCGCCGCCGCCCTGCACTGGAAAGGACGGCCCTGGTTCTCTGCCTTCGCCACCCTATGTCAACGAGGATGGCATGCGTCCTCCGTCTCCGCCGCCCTGCTTCAACGGGGGCATCAGGCCATCAGGCCCACAGGACATAGGTGCCAGCCTCTGGGTGAGAGGGGCGGACATTGGACCCTGGGGGGGATGCCCTGGATCTCCTGTGGCGCCCCGGAGTTGCGCCCTTTGAGGGGGGGTTATGTCAGGGATAACCCCTAGAGGGCGCCAAAGCGCCCTGTGATTTTGTTTGCAGTTCCTTTTGTTTTCACTTCATTTCCCATTATGCACCTCGGTCAGGTGACGTGAGGCGCTCACCTGAACCGAGTTGATTATTATTTTCTTTATAAATAGGTTGTTTTGAGTTTAGTTTTTGTTCTTGCATTTGTTGATTTTCACCCAGTAAATGTATGTGAGTTTAGTCCATGTTTCCCATGCCTATTATTCGTGTTTTGGTTTGTTTTATTATTAAAGTCTATTGGTTTTGTTAATTTCCCTGTTTTTGTGTTAAATAAACATTGTTTCCTTTAAAACCTGGACCGCTGCGTTTATGCCTCGAACCCGAAATTCATGACAATAGTCAGGAGATCCGCTACACAGTTTGTGCATACCTGATCTAGCAATATCATGCTACCCACAAATAAAAAACAAAGAACCTGTTAATTTTACTGACCAAACAGTGGAATATATTTTTCTTGTATTTAAAAACAAGGGAACAAAAAATTTTTTTGCATTTTGCATTTCTGTGTTGACAGTAGAGCAGCACAGTGCTGTAGTGATTAGCAGTGTAGCCTCGCACCTCCAGGGTTGAGAGTTCAATTCCTCTTATGGATCTGTGTGTATGGAGTTTGCATGTTCGTCCCATGCTTAGATGGGTTTTCTCCCACACCCCAAAGACATGCAGATTAGCCTAATTTTGGATTTTCAAATTTTGGTGTGTGTGTGTGTGTGTGTGTGTGTGTGTGTGTGTGTGTGTGTGTGTGTGTGTGCTTACTTGTGCCCTGTGATGGACTGACACCCCGATCAGCGTGCACCTCGCCTATTTCCCCTAGTCCCCTGGGATAGGCTTACTTTTTAAAAAGCTGGAGTCTTGCTTTAGCATTGTTCTGATAAACTACTGAATTGTACCTTAATGAGTTATTCTACCCATATCAGTAGCTTAGAATGTTCAGTACTTATAAACTCCTGACTTCTCTTCTCTGGTGTTTTGCATGTGTGATTATTATACTGATCATTCATGATGCTGCTCTACCTCTTAAACATCATCTTCCCCCAACTGGCCTTAAAGCAGATCAGGAGACACATGCATGCAGCTCTGGGTGTGTTTTTGTTAAATTCAGAGATTCTAAAGACTTCTGTGACATCTGTAAAAACCTTACTTTCAGTTTACAAATAAATGGAAGCAATAAAAACGCAGAAACAAGATGTGTGTAACACTGATGCCAAACTGCGCTGTGATTATTAGCACTAATGTGAATTATTATATTATTTCATGTCTGCCTTTAAGATTTGGACATTTAGGTTTATTTCAGTTTGAATAATTTTTAACACAAATTTAAAGAAAACATAATAATGATGCTGATTTTTTTTTTTTTTTTTTTTTTAGAAATAATCACCATTTTTTAAAAAAATATTTTTTTTTTGGGGGGGTTGGGGGTGAAAATATCTTATGTTTAAATTACTCAACAAAAAGTAGGAGTTTTGTTTACTAATTGCTTTTGTTTACTAAACATACCAGTTAATTTTTTATTATTATTTACAAAAAGATACACGTTGATATTGATTTCACTGATAGACTTCTTTGTTGCTTTCAGTACACGTGATCCCAAAATAAAACATTTATTTTTGTCATCATTTGTCATTCATGTGTTTTATTCACTTCATAAATACAATCAAAGGCCAGACTGTAATTTTTTAATAGTGTGATATTTTGTACTATACAGTAATAATACCATAGTATGTCGCATTAAAATTTGCAGTATGTTGTAGCTATAAATAAATATACTCAATAACTATGGCATGTCATTTAAGGCCATTGTTAAATAAAAGATAGTGAGGGGATTCCAGTCTGCTGCACAAACTCATTCACACTAGTCGGTGGTCCGACTAATACTGGATCACTGATGATAATCTAAAGTTTATCATCAGTTAAACATAGGTGAAGGTTAAACCAAGTGTGTGTGTGTGTGTGTGTGTGTGTGTGTGTGTGTGTGTGTGTGTGTGTGTGTGTGTGTGTGTGTGTGTGTGCGCCCAGGGTGTGCCCTGCCTAGTGCCCCGAGGCCCCTGGGATAGGCTTCATGCCTCCCATCACCCTGTACAGGATGAACAGTGTGGTGAATGATCTTTGAGTCATTGAATGATCCTAAATTGCTTTCATTTATAAAGCCCATTCATTAATCTGTTCTAATTACAGATCCGGAAATGGGCTATTCAGTACTATCAACCCAAAAGTTGCAGAATAATAGCCAGAGTGAGCTAGAGCACAATTCTCTGCCCTTGGGTTCTTCATAACATCAGAGCCTGAAAGAAGAGAAGCAGTGAGTTTATACAAGTGTGTCTATGATACATCATCAGTCCTCCAAGCCACTTTCTTTATCGCTGACTACCCTCATTATAATAAGTGCTGAGGAAATTGCTGCTACATGAGCTACTGTCATTTCCCAGCCTATTACTTTGTTTGTATACTTGAAATTATTTGTTTGCTGTTTTTTTTCTTCCTTTTTGTGTAATAAGATCCTAATTGGCAAGCCAGTGGCAGGTGTGGTAAGGAAAACTTCACCGACATAACAAGAGGAAGAAATCATAGACGAAGCAGACTTATAAAGACACCCATTGTCTTCTGGGTGAGATCTGATTATATAAGTTTAAAAAAAACTGTATCTAACACTATCACACTGTATGAAACAGAATAACACAACATATAATATATATTTTTATTTTGTTATAATTTCAACTTTAGGGCTACAGTATTTGTTGGTATGTGGCACAAATCATCTTTTAAACCTACTGGGAA
>JAAGKR010008251.1:10392-32215 GCA_011419295.1 Clarias macrocephalus
TGTGTGTGTGTGTGTGTGTGTGTGTGTGTGTGCGCACACACACACACACACACGCACACACACACACACACACACACACACACACACACATACACACACACACACACACACACACACACACATACACACACACACACACACATATATATTTTAGCTGAGATCTGCTCATTTCATACATTCAGGTGGTCATGTGACTTCATTTTATCGCCACATCACGTTGCTGAGTCTCGACCTGAGCGACTGAAGCAACCCCAGACCATAACAGCTTCCCTTTTTACCCTGACACGCCCATCGCTTTAGTATAGGCTCGATCTAGCCTTGTGAGATCACATGACCCCTTTCCATCGCTCCAAAGTCCAGTCTTTATGCTCTTTAGCAAACTGAAGCTTTTTTCTGTCTTTTTTTGACCAGGCAGTATATATTTACATGAAGTTCTCTCTTTGTCTTCAGAAAGGCAGAATGATTGTGTATGATTAGTTGGCAAAAAGTATAGTTATAGTTATTAGCAATGATAAAGTGGATTATAGTACAATAGGTTTTAAATGTGTAATCCACATAACGAAAAAGCTATTGAAAATTCATATTTTTTAAATAAAAAAATAATTTAAAAAACTATTAAACTGAATAGTGCAAAGAGAATGATTGTAGTTATTAGCAATGATAGAGTGGGTGATAGTCCAGTTGGTTTTACATGTGAAATTTCAATAGCAATTTTGATTGATTTGTCATTTTTTGCAACTCAGTCTGTACCAAAGTGCCTTCATTTTCATACATACCTTTACAATTATTATTATTATTATTATTATTATTATTATTATTATTATTATTATTATTATTATTTAAATAATTAAAAAAAGACCCTGACTCTCATTTAACAAATTATCTGTTTTATTAGCACAAGAATTGTTTGTCATCATTTATTTTTAAATGTACATTAATATAATTATTAATCAATTAAACAAACAAATAAACAAATAATCCATACTGTAGCCTAACAGTGTAATAAGTTTGATGTCCTGTGAGGTCTTATTCTGTAATCTTGGTCATGCACTTTTTAGACGGTCCCTTAGTGACTCCATCTCTATAAAGCGGCGGTAAGTAGCGTTTCTGAAAGGTTTAGCTCCAGCAGGCTGTAACAGGAGAAGATCTACAAATATATTTATTTGTAGTAGCTTCTCTGTCCACTCCAGATTAAGAAAATATGTGATTTGTCATTTTTGTGTGTTTATTTCTCAAATTTTTGAAGGAATAACCTTGAATGTGTGGCGAATGTCCAATATTAAACCAACTTCATGGCGGTCTGTGGCCGATGTTCCGCGGTGAAATAGCAAATAAATTTCTTCATCCGTAGTCTGATACTGAGTGCAGCTTGCGCCACCACTTTGGGCCGCACACGCTCTCACCCATGTGTTGACCATCTCACCATTTCTCAGAACTGCAGCAACCAAGTTTCTCGCCGACTCGCTCATCCTTTCTAAAGATGGCGCTGTGTTTCGATGACGTCATGTTTCATTCAATATATACTGAGTTTTCAGTCAATATGAAGTTCTCTCATGAATATTTTCCTAAACGGCATGCCATAATATATAATATAATATAATATAATATAATATAATATAATATAATATAATATAATATAATATAATATAATTTTCCTTTGTATACAAAATATAAGTTTTGCAATCTAACCCATCACAAACCTGTAATCTTCATATTACCATCTTTGATGAATGATCGCGATCATAGATCACTTTAGTTTTTGGTGAAATCTATTTATCTACCAAAACCTCTTGGGCCAGACCACTTTTCAAGTGCAATTTCTGACTTAACTATATGACGTGTGCAATCATTTTTCTCCCCCCCCCCCCCCTCACATGTGCAATGTCTGTATATAGAATTATGTTTAGCATGCGACTAAGGATTTACAGTATTTATTTATTTATTTATTTATTTATTTATTTATCCTTTCCTTTCCTCCTGGAAAATGACTGTAAGCAACTGTAACCAAGTATAAGCAATTTTCCTCTGGGATTAATAAAGTTATTTGAATTGAACTGCATTTAAATGAAATAAGGTTTGTGTACTGTACATTGGTCAGCACTCACTCTTTCAAAGAAATCTTTTAATTTCATCCATTGAAGAACCAGAAATCAGTCTCAGAACATTTTCTGTCTGTCAGACATTTAATAAATCGTCTGCAGTCCTCAGATCTCTGGCTGAAGTTTAATCTGCACCACAAGTGAATCTAAATGTGGAGTAAAAGTGATGTTATGAACAGTTATGTGTGGGATTTAATAATCTACTTTAAAATAAGCTACTAATGCGCGACTGTCTCAATGTAAACAAACACCTGCACCAAAAGATATTAATTGTAAAAGATAAACTGAATATTTTAACTGGGATTAGTTCATATTTTCACATTAGTTCATATTAACAGCACTGAAGTGGAATAAGCGAATTTCCACACCGGCCGTAATGTTGTGTGGGTGAGAGTGTGAGTGATTGTGCCCTTTGATGGCTTGGCACACCGCCCAGGGTGTGCCCTGCCTAGTGCCCCGAGGCCCCTGGGATAGGCTTCATGCCTCCCATCACAGTGTGGTGAATGATCTTTGAGTCATTGAATGATCCTAAATTGCTTTCATTTATAAAGCACATTCATTAATCTGTTCTAATTACAGATCCGGAAATGGGCTATTCAGTACTATCAACCCAAAAGTTGCAGAATAATAGCCAGAGTGAGCTAGAGCACAATTCTCTGCCCTTGGGTTCTTCATAACATCAGAGCCTGAAAGAAGAGAAGCAGTGAGTTTATACAAGTGTGTCTATGATACATCATCAGTCCTCCAAGCCACTTTCTTTATCGCTGACTACCCTCATTATAATAAGTGCTGAGGAAATTGCTGCTACATGAGCTACTGTCATTTCCCAGCCTATTACTTTGTTTGTATACTTGAAATTATTTGTTTGCTGTTTTTTTTCTTCCTTTTTGTGTAATAAGATCCTAATTGGCAAGCCAGTGGCAGGTGTGGTAAGGAAAACTTCACCGACATAACAAGAGGAAGAAATCATAGACGAAGCAGACTTATAAAGACACCCATTGTCTTCTGGGTGAGATCTGATTATATAAGTTAAAAAAAAACTGTATCTAACACTATCACACTGTATGAAACAGAATAACAGAACATATAATATATATTTTTATTTTGTTATAATTTCAACTTTAGGGCTACAGTATTTGTTGGTATGTGGCACAAATCATCTTTTAAACCTACTGGGAATACGTGGCTACAAATCTCACTTGGCTTCTCATTGTCTAGTTAATTATTAATCCCTTATTAGTTGTGAAATGTTTGTAATTGAGGGCCACTGCAGTTTCCCTTGTACCTACTTCCTGACCCTTAACCATTAAAATAAACATTTCTTTTTATGTTAACACTTATCTAGTTAAACATTACGGGCTAACACTGGAATCTCTTTTACCCTTTTACCCATAAATCAATTCTGCACTAGCAAAAAGGTGAGCCAGAAGGAAACAGGGACATGATGTAAAGCAACCAATCAGCTCACCGTCAACAAACCTGAGTGAACAATGAGAGTGGGGAGGACAGCATCTAAACATACCAGTTCACCAGATACTCTACGTCCATGAGTCCCCCAGATCAGCTCCTGTACCTAAGGCTCATCTATTTACAAACATGCTGCGCTAAATAAACACCGAGACTGTGTCTGAGTCCCGAACATTAACTAGAAGACTATTCCATAACTTTGGGGCTTTGTAAGAAAAAGCTCCGCCCCCTGCTGTAGTTTTAATAATACATGATACTGACAAGCAGCCTGCATCCTTTTGATCTAAGTAGGCGTGGCGGATCGTAAGACACTAACGGTTCGGTCATATTCTTCAGTGTGAGACCATTTAAACCTTTAAAAGTTGTATTTTAAAATCGATGTAAAATTTCTCAGGGAGCCAATTAAGTGAGGATAAGACAGCGGTGATGTGATCTAATTAGTGTGGCCACATAATGCCTTAATTTATAAAGTCATTGATTAAGTTGATTACTCATAGAGAACACCTGTGCCTTGTAATGCAGTCTTTTGTTTTAATCGTCTTATACTGTATGTGGAGTGTTGGTTCCACATGGCACCTCCAAATCGCAAGGGGAATCCTGGTTATGCAACATTGTCAGCTGACCTTGTTTAAAGGGAACCCAGGAAGACGTCAGGGGAGGAAAACGATACATGGTGTTTACAGAGCTGTTTTGGACTGTGAACTATGTTTCATTCACCATCATTCACCATCAGGACAGCTTCACAGGACAGCCATTTATTATCATTGTGCTCCTGGACTGTTTCATTGAAACTGGTGAGGCCGATTCATTTCTCCTGCATCCCCACATACAATAAACCTTTAGACTTTGGACACCCCGTGCCTGGTAGGTTTCCACCGGGTACTCCAGTTTCTTCCCACAGTCAAAAGACATGTAGGTTAGGTTAACTGGCATTAGTTCCCTGTGTTCAGCTCCTTTCCTGTTGTGTTTTTCCTGAGCCCTAGTTTCGGTTTACATTTGTTGTTTTGGTTCCTTTGTTGGTTTGTGTCTGTTTTGAGTTTTGTTAATAAAGACACTTTCTGTTGAACCCCTCTGCCTGCTCTAATACATGCACACGGCAACTATATCCGCCAGTCTAGCCAAACCACCAGCTAGACCCTGACATATAGATGGTGGGTGATGTTGGTATCTTGTGCACTGCAGATGTTGTTTCTGTTCAATAAACATTTGTGGTTTGGTGTGTTTTTATTAACACCGGCACTTGAGAGAAAAATCACGTAAATTGCATAATATCAATTAATTGTTTGATATGAGTGTAACAACTTTACATTCAACATGCTTGTGAACAGTACCACCATGTGGCTGAAGATGGCCTATGACTGTTTATGACCTAAAAAGAAGGAAGGGTTTCTCTGCAAGAAAGAAAATTGCACTAAAGTCCAAAAAAAATTATATATATTATAATTTTTTTAATAGGGAAATAATATATGAAATAAAAGAAAACTGTTATGTAGTGACTTAGAGCATCAGTGTTAGCAGTCTAGTCCAGTCTGCTGGATTTAGTTGCATCCAGCTCAGTCACCATTGATAGTCACAGTTTCTGGTTGAGGCCTGGGTCTCCTGAAGTCCACCACTATCTCACAGTTCTTAGTGGTGTTGAGGTACAGGTGGTTTAGGTTACACCATGCAGCAAAGTCCTGGATCAGTTTTCTATACTCCTCCTCCTTTCCATTCCTGATACAGCCTGTGATCGCAGTGTCATCTGCAAACTTTTGTACATGGCAGGACAGGAGGTCTGACATGTACAGGGTGAACAGGACTGAAGAAAGCACAGTCCCTTGCGGCACTCCTGTACTGCTGATCAGTGTGTTAAACCTGCAGTCCCCCAGCCACACATACTGAGGTCTGTCTGCCAAGTAGTCTGTGATCCAGGCTACCAGCTGTAAGTGCACTCCCATCTCTGTGAGTTTGTCTTTGAGGAGCAGTGGCTGGATGGTGTTGAAGGCACTGGAGAAATCCAGGAATGTAATCATAACAGCACCACTGCCCCAATCCAGGTGAGACACAGATCTGTGGATCATGTCGGTGATGGCATCCGCCATGCCCACCTTCTCCTGGTCTGCAAACTGTAGGGGGTCAAAAGCATGACTGACCTGTGGCCTCAGGTAATGCATCAGTGTCCGTTCCATGGTCTTCATAATGTGTCATGTCAGAGCGACTGGTCTGTGATTGTTCATCTCTCCAGGCCGTGGTTTATTTGGTACTGGGATGATGCAGGATGTTTTCCACTGCTGAGAGAGCTTCTTCTGTTCCAGGCTTAGGTTGATGATGTGCATCTCCAACACGCAGGCCTTCAGTGGTCGAGGTGATACTCCATCTGCGCCTGCTGCTTTGCTGGGGCGGAGTCTCCTTAGCTCTTTACACACCTGGGCTAGTGTGATTTCAGGTGGAGGAGCAGTTCCTCTTTTCTATATTCTAACCTGGAGAGGATGGAGTTAAAAGGAGAGGCAGTGGGGTTTGCAGTGTTCTGAGTTGCAAATGAGTTGGTATTGGGAGAGAGGGACGGGTGCACGCAGGAGGGGGTTGGAGGTACAGTGCTGTGAGGTGTGAATGGGTTGGAGTGGTCAAACCTATTGAAAAAGTTGTTAAATTTGCTCTCCCCACATCTCCCTCAATGGTTTCACACCATTTTGAACTGCACCCAGTGATGGTCTTCATTCCATTCCACACCTCCTTCATACTGTTGTTTTGCAGTTTCTGCTCCAGCTTCCTCTTGTACTGCTCTTTCATCCCCCTAAGCTGAACCTTCCTTCTGCACTTCTGAGAGAGAGAGTAGAGTTTGTGCTTCGTGCACTTTAACCTGAGAGCGCACGCTAAACTGATGCGTGTCGCTCTCCCTCACTTTCTCTCTCTTTCTCCCTCTCTCTCTTAGACAGACAGAGACTAGAGCTTTGCCTCTGTCTCTTTACTTTCTGCACGCTTTTCTTTTCTTTCTTTGTCTTTTAGTTTTTTGTCTTTTTTTCTTTTCTTGTCTTGTTTTTGTCCTTGGCCCTGATACCTTACCGGTGCTACCTAAATGATCGCAAGAAGTGCGCCGGTATCAGGACCCTTAAATAGACACGCCGCCAGGTGCGGCTTGTTCAGGCTGATTGCCTGACGGCGTCGTTGCTTGGCAACCGCGTGTATAAATGGCCGCGCCTTTGCCTGTTCAGAGTTCTGAAGTTTATGCTCGGCTCTGCCCCTCACGCAACCCGCATCGTTACAGAGTCAGCTTAAGATTTCATACTGGGCAATGTGGAATATTTTTTCAGCCAGCAACTTCCCCCAAAAGTTGAGTAAACTTTTTAAATTTTTTTTTTTAAGTTGAGTAAAAAAAAAAAAAAAAAAAAAAACGGTTTTACATTGAGGCACCTTTTTTATTTTTTATAGTGCACTAAGACATTGTGCCACCCCAGCTGAATATACTGAATTATTTCAAACTTCTGCCTTGGGCCTGTATCTCAGTCTGTAATCTAACTGCATCTCAAGGAAGGTAAATTGCTGGCACAACTTAAGTTTTTTGGTTTGTTCAGTCTGTGTCTATTTCAAGAACACAATGTTATCTGTTGTCTCAACAAATACCACTATAAGAAGTTGGGCAAACAATACAGTATTAATACATTCAAGCTTTATCTAGTTGGATTTTGTTACAGTGTAGATTACTAACTAAGTTCCATCAGTCTCTTACTGATTCTTTTATATTGCAAACTCAAACCATTTTTAAAAACTAGAAAAGATCAACGGTTTTGATCTTTTTATAGATTTATTGATAAACCTGCACATATCTACATGCGTGTTTATCAGCCTTTTGATCAAAAAGCATGCACGCACAACTCACGGTCACTTTGCAAAAGGCAGTGTTTATGTTCGGCAGTGTTCGTATCAAAAGCGTAAAAGTCACACGTTTCAGACTTAAAAACACATCAGACCCATAAACGTGTTCCCGGAACAAAACTTGTTCGTAAATCAGGGACAACCTATAATGCCAATATCAGTGAGCACAAATAGGGTCTCTGAGGATATGTTGTTATTATTATTATTATTATTATTATTATTATTATTATTATTATTATAAATTACTCCTTGTATTCATTTGTGGCTTATTATGTACTTTTATTTACATCTGTTTTCTGTTGGCAGAGAGAGAGTGTGTGTGTGTGTGTGCATAGCGGAATAACAATGTCCGATTCACAATAAGCACCAAGATAAAAAGTATTTGAGTCAATAAGCTTCCAGCCTAACATTCACCAAATATCCCTAGAAATGTCACAGACACTTAAAACACTTTAACATCTATTCACACAATGTCTGACCACATGTACACCAACCAGCCATAACACTATAACCACCTAATTAACATTGAGTAGGTCCCACTTGAGCTGACCTGTCAATGCGTGGACGTCACCTGACCTCTGAACGTGTCCACATGGTGTAACAGAACGTGGTTCACGTGACCAGGGCACCTCTTCCTGTACTTTATTGTTCAGTTCTGATGTTTAAGTGCCAAATGTAGAAGCCTCCCATGGTGTAAATAGGTCAGCATAAGCACTTCCCATGGTGTACAGGTATGGCAGAGGCATGTGTGTTCTGACATCTTTCTGTAACCACAAGTTTTAATTTTCATCAACATTTTTATCACTAGTACCTCTTCTGTGCGGTAGGATTGGTTCCAATGGGCCACCCTTTGCTCCCCATACATACACACACACACATCACTAAGCCATGGGAGGTCATGGCACTGTTGCTGGTTTACCGGTTCTCCTTCTTTGGACCACTTTTCATACTGACTTCTGCATATCGGGAACAGCCCATGGGACCTGCTTTTTGGAGATGCTCTAGACCATCTTTTAACCAATCACAATTTTATCCTTTTGTTAAATCACTCTAATCACTACGCCTGCCCATAGGAGCATGTTTTCCCCTCATTTAGTTCATTGTGGTTTTCTGATTTAATATTCTGCTAAACTCCAGTTACCTAATATGTTGACTTGGCTCTCAGGCTATGTCCGATAATTATTTCATTTTAATGAATCTGATGATCTCATTATGACATGCTGTATTTTTCTTTAAATAAAATGTATTTTTTATAATGAGACAAAGGGCAATTACACAGGAGGGCAGATATACTGCTTTATGACAATGACCATTGTTAAAAGCACGATAGAAATAAACTTTAAGTGAAATTAAATATTCATTTCTTAATGTACAAACAAATACATATATAAAATCAACAAATGCTCTCTAAAATGATTCTGTGGCTTTGTATACAACATAATAATAAAAAAGGTTATTACCTTAAAAAAGATCTCAGAAAATCATATACCTAATTGGGTTGGACAAATAAAAATTAGCATTTGACTATCAAATTATATTTTTAACATGCACTTAATATTTTTTTTGATATGTTTAAATATAACATATTTAAAAATTAAGTAATTATGCTTTGTATTATTTTCACAAACTACAATAATCACTCATTCGGAATCAATATTCTTTATGGTTAACAACAATAGCTATTTAGCAAACTGAGTCACGCAAAGAGAAGCTGAAATCTGACGCAAGATTGAAGACATGAAGCGCGGACACACTGCTGCGTTGCTGTCTGATAAAAGTAACTAGTTCGAGGACTTTTCCATTGCAGAAAATGAAAACTCCTTTGTGCTTCCTCACGCATGTGGTTTTAGGCAAGACTTTTATAATTATTCTAAAAAATGTAACTAAATAACTGAGTACTGTACATAACACCCGACACTGATCCGTACAAATCCTGATGAGTAGGAGCTAGCGCAAGTTAGTAAACTAATTACTTCATCTGCAATACTTTTTATTTATTTCTGCTAATTTTGATACAAACCTGGGCAGCCTAAATGCTGCTTTCAAAGGAAATCAGCATCTCCATCTGCAGATTAAAGCAAACTTTAATTTAACACACACACACACACACACACACACACTTATACTGAGTTCAGATATTATGTTCATTCATATACAGAATGTTCTTTTCACAGATCCAAACATATTGAGAATTACAGGCAATATCAATCCAGTTCGGAGCAGATTTAGACCAATAGCCAGATAGAGCACAGTCCTCAACACCTCTGCCATTGGGTTCTCCTTTTTCCCAGAACCTGAAAGAAGAGAAGCAGTGAGTGTATCAGGTGTGGTTGTAAATCTTTTCAGTCCTCCAATTCACACTGTATCTCCAATTACTCATATGATACCAAGTTGTTTGGATATTTCTGTTATTTCTGCTTAATGTGATGTAATTTAATGTAAATTTTGCTTAGTCTGAAGGAGAGTAAAACTTTGGTACTTTTGGTTAGTATGTTTTTATTTTTCTAATTTTTTTACACATCAATCAACCAAAAGGAAATAAATAAATAAATAAATAAATATTATTGGGCTGTAAAAGTCCTGATTTGTTTTTTATTGATCAGTACTTAAGCAATGTGGAAAAAGCAAGTAAGAAAAAATTGAAAGTAAATTAATGTGGAAATATTACCCTGTTTTCAGGTGGATTCAGAAACCCCAAAGCCACACTGCACACAGCAAAATCCTTAGTCTTGAATGAACACCCAGAGTGTTGATTTAACACACAATAATACATGAGTGATCTCTTACTTATTGGTCAGTTCAGTACCATCCACCCATTTCCAGACCCCCTCCTTTTCACTGTCAGTCAGACCAATCCAAGCGAATTCGTCTCTTCTCCACACATCCACAAAGTCCTGGTGAGAAGGAACAACTTATTATACTTCACGGTAACCTCATCACACAATTTATTACATTTTAATAAATCGAATTACCACATTAGCTTAATTCAAGTGGTGTTCAAGTCAAACTGCAGGAGTGATGAAATTTCTGCTGAGTAAAGACATAAACGCGATCAACAATTACAGAAGACTTCACGCATAGTACGGTGATGAGACTCTTAGCTACAGTAAAACATTTGAACGGTGCAAAGCGGTGTTTTAAAGGAGGCGGTGAACGCTTATCCCGGCCAAGGTGACTCTGAGCTTACTGCAGTCATTCCTGTGAACGTTCAGAGTTTGGAACACCTGATCCTTTACAATCAATGGATAACTCGTGGTAGAGGTTCATCTGTCTGTTGGAATTGTACTGTACACACAGTCATTCACCAACGTCACACATCGGAGGAACTCGGCTGGGAGTTATTGTCACATCCCCGTACAGTCCTGCACTCGCTCCAAGACATTTCCACATGCGCTAGTGAAATGCTGGGATACTGTAACTGCGTTACTGTATCAGAGGATTGTAGAGGCAAAAAAAAGGGAGTTTTTAAAAAAAAAAAATTTTATCTCAGTCTTCTGTTAAAGGTCTCGCTTTGACTTGAACGCCTCATAGTTAATTGATATTAACTTAGTATTAGTTAAGTCTAAGATATGTTGACAGATTTAATGTCACATTTAGTTTGTCGCATATGTATTTCAATTCAATGTAATTTTATTTATAAATATAGTTTTTTTTTTTCTTATGATGGAGCTAATCAGAAAACAGCTTTAAAATTTCCAGTTATAAATGTGTATTCATCCCTAATTAGCAAGCTAGTGGCAAGGAAATCCTCTCTAAATTGACGAGACTCGAAATGGAAACAAAATCTATCCATACTCAGTAAAAACCTTCTCCAGAGTGCTTATGATCTCAGGCTGGGGCACCATTCCAACAAGACCATGACTTAAAGCATAACACCAAGGAACAAGAAGTGGCCCATGTACACGCGTAAATATTTAGAAAGGATGCATGAACAGTTTTGAAAAACTGTTTTTGATTCAAATAAAACGTCTCATTCTATATTCTTATCTTCACCTGTTCCTCTCTGCTGTTAATGATCACCAGGTCTGCTTCTCGCCTTCTGCAGTCCTGTCTACCCTCACTCCAGCTCTTCTTCTGAGTAGAGATGTAATAAATGCTGGAGCTGAAATATTTCCATCCTTGTGTGTTAATGTCTTTCTCTGTTCATACAGAAGATTAAAGCACAAGTATCTTAACCATCACATAATTGCATTGTTACCATGAAAACCAGTGTAATATACCGTATGTCTATTTAACAATATCACACTACAGTATAGAACTGTAATGATCTGCAATTCTGAAACAAATACCCTACGTAGCGAAATTATTTACGTTATATTGACATTTCTTTCAGTTTTATTAGAGCTCTGCACATAAAGGCGAGGTGTGATTTAATACATATGTGAATTAAGGTGATAGTTTTAATCTATTGCACTGGCAGTGTGCTTGTGCAGATATTTCAAAGTGGACTTACTCAGTTGAGAAAACTTTTTCTGGAGTTCATCTGTCTTCCTCTTAAACAATTCTTTCTCGGCAGTCAGGTTGCTGTAACTGGTCTCTAATTGGTCTCTTTGTGTAGTCATGTTGTTATAACTGGTCAGTATCTGGTCGTTCTCTGTAGTCAGTTTGAGCCACAGTATAGCAATGGCAGCCAGCAAGAAAACAACCAGCACCAGCAGACACACCACAGCCAGTCTACAGCTCCAGTGTCCTGAGGACATTGGTCCTAAAGCTGAAAAGTCAGACGTGGTAATTATCTACACAAGATGGTGTAATAGTGTAATTTTGGCTAACAATTAGAAGTAGTCTTCGTATAAGTGTGTGTGTGTGTGTGTGTGTGTGTGTGTGTGTGTGTGTGTGTGTGTGTGTGTGTGTGTGTGTGAGCATACCTGAAGTCTTAGCTCTCTTATTTCCTTTGCTTTCTTGTATTTCTGTTCCATCTTCATTCACATATACATCTTCACAAATGCTGGTTTTCTTCTTTTGATTAGTTGACCTGCTGTCTGCTGAAATTCCCGAGTTTGCATAAACGGATGTACTCATCTTTCTGAAGACCGTGGAATTACAATGAACCTTTAATCTGTTTTGCAGTAGGTGTTGGTCTCTACAGTTTTCACAGTAGCCTGCAGCTCTGAAAAACCGCAGGGAAAAAAAAATTTAAAGGTTTTCTCAGAAAAGGAAACTGTGGTTCCACCTTATCATACTTCATAGTACTAGCGCTACATTTTTAGAAGCCCTTTGTGTCTCACTCGACACCGCCACTGGATTTCACGAATTCTCTGTGTCAGAGTTTGACACTCAAAATATGTATATGTACTTTTTTGTACTTTTCTAATATACTTATAATAGTAGTTTATTACATTTTGAAATGTACTATGTAATTATAATATAAGCTTACATTTGCTTATACTTGTATCAGTCGTGGGACGTGTTCACGTGGGATGTGTTACCCTGCGTTCACACCGAACGCGGCGAGAGCGTCAAAACGGCAGGAAGCCATTCATTTCCAATGGGAGCCGGCGGCGAAGGGCGGAGCGGCGCGGTGAGAGCAGTGAGAGCGGCGCGGTGAGAGCGGCAAAGAGAGTTGAAATCAGCTCAACTATATGGTAATGAGCCATGACGCGGTTGAGCGGCAACCTATAAAAAAGTTGAGGTCCTCCGCTTGAGAGGATTCCGCGGAACGCAGTCCTGTAACTTTTGTTCCGGCTACGTTAGTTCCCAAGCGAAATGCTCGTTGCATTAAACTTGCACTTTAAAGAGCCTGGGAGAGAAACAAAGTCTAGTAAGTGATTCTAATAATGTTATAATAATACGAAATATAATATAATAATAATACTAAAAAAAATCCATTATTAAATTAGACTAGCAATTCACAATGAACAGAAGCCACACTGTACAAAAGCCTTATAATTTGTTTATTTCTACAATACAGTTCTTTCTATCAATCAATTTCTTGTTTTCTTCCACATTTTGGTCTCCACAAGATCAACAAGCTTGACTGCTTTGCGGCCCCTTTAAATACAAGAAAGGCGTTCGGTCTACGTCAGAGCGGCGACGAGCGGCGGTGGCGGCAGGGCGGCGAGAGCGAACTGTGACGCTCTCGCCGCGTTCAGTGTGAACGTAGGGTTAGGGTCTCCGTGAGGACGTGGTTGAAGCAAGACACAGGTAGTACCTAATAAGGACATAGTAACCAGGGACCAGTTAAAGGCATAACTAACACCTTTTAGTGATATTATTGTCACAGACAGAAAAGACTGGATGGAGTTCTGACTGATTTCAGATGCCACTGTATTGTTGCGTTGTCACTGGAGTTTTCATAATGACCGCTTCATAGGCTCGAATTCAAATTGTATTCATCACATGCACAGTCATACACAGAATTATATTAAGTCAAATGCTTACACGACTGCTGATGACATCAGAATAATAATAATAAAAAAACAAGGTTTCAGTATGAAATAAATAAATAAATAAATAAATAAGTAAATAAAAACAGAGTTTGACGAATAAGAAATATAGAGAAATGTGGAAATAAACTTTAGCTGTAAAGGACTTGGGTGTGTTACAGTTCAAAGATCGAGAACAGAGCGAGAGAACAGTCCGTTGTTGTGGTGGCTGAGATCTTTTTGGTTCAGCACCGCTTGTTGTGCATAAACTGAAGGGCAGAGGGACCTTGGTGCGTTCAGCTGATCGCACCACCATCGCTACCATCTGTTGAGCATAATTAGGTAACTAACCGCGACTGGCGGAGATGGCGACTAATGGTTAGCTACAGATGGTTAGTGTAGTGTAATGAATATGGGTGAAGGTAGTTTTAAAATCTTACCAGTGATGAGAATAAACCATGGAGGTGGTGGATAGTCCTGAGAAACTCACCAAATTAACATTATATTTCCACTTTTCCACTTTAGAATATCAGCTCCGTTAACTTTCAGGTGGATCCCATATAGTGTTAAATGAAGTCTGCTATGTAGGGTTTACAATCCCTTGTCCCACACACCAAGTAATGCCCTCGATCAACAGTTCAAGATAGTTTTGGGATTCAGCCTTGTGCTGCAACTCATGTTGGATTTAATATAAAAGTGAAGTTGGCTTTTGGGCATTCATTATTAAAAAATATTTTTTCGTTAAAAAAAAGTGGCATTGCACGTGTTGTGTTTTTACCCTTAATGTTATTTGCGACAGGGCATTGGTGGCTCAGTGGTGGGGGTTTCGTCTGCCACTTTCAGGCCCGCACTGTAAACCCGAAAAAGTTGGCAAAACTCAAAAAATTTGAGGTAATCAGTTACATCAAAATTTTTAAGTAATGATGTTTCCAATTTGAAGTAAACAGAACCATCAGTTGTTGAGTTTGTTGTACTCATTCATATTAATCCTTATTTACTTGCATTACTGAGGAGCCAAACTTGTACTATAATTTGTTTTAGTTGTTGCAAATAATATAAATTGTTGTTGGTCTTCTGCCTGCTCCTGGCATCAGGTTGCCACAGCAGTTTGTCACAAGTTTTTACACCAGATGTCATTCTGAACACAACCCTCCCATTTTTAACTGGGTTTGGGACAGGCTGGGAATCGAACCCGGGCCTTCCGCTTGGGAGGCGAAACACCTCCCACTGAGCCACCAGTGCTCGGGTACTTTACGGTACCCAGATTTGTACAGATCATGTGAAGACAGACTGATCCACCATCTTGATTAAAACAATTCAATGTGGCCAGTTTACATGTGCTTTGATGACGTCAGACACAAAATCTCTAGGCTGAAAGATTTTAAGTTGGTGGAACTTTAATGAGACAGTTACTGTGGCTTAAAATATCAAATGTGTTCAGCTAACTTGCAAAATGTAATTTTTACAAACTCATAAATAGCAAAGTTCTAAATACTCAAAAAGGTCCATTAATTTGAACTAATTGTAATTATTTCAGTTAACACTACTCAATATGTTTAATTACTTTGAGCATTAGGGTTTACAGCGCGGGTTCGATTCTCAGCCAGTGCCCAAACCCCAGCCACCAGAGCCAGTGCCGGTCCCAAGCCCGGGTAAAATGGGAGCGTTGTGTCAGAAAGGGCATCTGGTGTAAATCCCAAGATTCATAATAATTGCTATTAAATAGTCTGAGTTCGGCTAATCAGTAATCCAAGTAAAGAACAATCAATATAAATGAGTACAACAACCTCAAAAAGTGATGGTTCTGTTTACTTAAAATCGAAAACATCATTACTTAAAAAATGTATGTAACTAATTATCTCAATTTTTTTAGTTTTGCCGACTTATTCGGGTTTACAGTGTGGAACTGTAAGGTGGCAATCAAAGTCCTAACAGAAACAACTCAATATTAGTCACTTAGGGCATTTATTCTTTGGGACGTTTGAAAGCTGTTGTCTCCACTCTAATGTATTCACTCAGGTTTTTTGTTGGTGGAGTGACTGAAGACATTAACACTGAAAAGCATTCGCTGCCTTTGAGGTGGGACTGTGAACTTAAAAATAACATGAAACTATAAAGAAACCATGAAGCTATCTTAGGACAGCAACTGCATTAATAATCCTAAAACTGTATGTCATGGAATAAGGGATCACAGGCACAACGTAAGTGCTGGTATAGATTTATTGGTGCGCGAACAAAACAGAACCATAGTTAAAAGAGGAATGAAAACGGCAAGAACAAAAAGAGTAAAACCAAACAGATGCATGACAAGAAACACCTCCGAGATTAAATCATTGCACTAATCAGAAACAACTCAACACATTGATGGAGTGAAACATTCATGTCAATGTAAACGTCACTGGGCACCTTTTTCATTAAATAGTTGATAACTTTAGCTGAATTTACTGTATATTAAAGAATATATTGAATTCAGAAATATGCTTTGATACATTGCTCATATGTTCAAAAGTCCTTGGTTATACATTTGCACTCTGTGACTATATACTGTAGTGTACAGTCGTAAAAAGAAACAAAATCATTTACAATCTTACTGCCCATGGTAAGTCAGACTGTAAAGCGGTTCCCTTAAAAAGTTGCACCCTCAAATCATCTCTTTTCATTTCTTTGCCAGATTCACTTCTGACTTACTCATTAAATATTTAGATATTTATACACTATATTTCCAAAAGTATTCACTCACTGATCAAAATCATTGAATTTAAGTATTTAAATCAATTCCATGGTTACAGGAATTGATTTAAATACTTAGCACCTAGGCATGAAGACAAACATTTTTGAAAGAATGGGTCGCTCTCAGGAGGTTAGTGAATTCCAGTGTGGTACTGTGATAGGATGCCAGATGTGCGATGAATCCAGTTGTGAAAGGATGTATTTTAGTTTTAATACTTCAGCACACCAAGACATTTTGGACAATTCCATGCTCCCAACTTTATGTTAGCAGTTTGGGGATGGCCTCATCCTGATCCAACATGCCTGAGCACCAGTGCACAAAGCAACATCCATAAAGACATGGATGAGCAAATTTGGTGTGGAAGAACCTGACTGGCCTGCACTTGGAGAGAGGAGAACCTTCCACCAATCAGGCCTGTATGGTAGGGTGGCCAGACGGAAGCCACTTCTCAGTAAAAGGCACATGACAGCCCATCTGGAGTTTGCCAAAAGGGCTCTCAGTCCGTAAAAAAATACTAAATTATTTTTGTTGAAGCCCCTTTGGCACCAATTGCAGTTTCAAGTCTTTTTCAGTATGATGCTACAAGATGGTTGCTCTTCTGGAAGGTTCTTCTCTCTCTACAGAGAAATCCTGGACCTCTTGCAAAGTGACCATTGGGTTCTTGGTCACCTCCCTGACTAAGACCCTTCTCCCCCAATCACTTAGTTTGGCCAGGTGACCCGCTCTAGGAAAAGTCGTAGTGGTTCCAAATGTCTTTCATTTATGAATGGAGGCCACTGTGCTCATCTGGACGTTCAATGCTGCAGAATGTTTTCTGTACCCTTCCCGAAGACTGTGCTCGATACAACCCAGTCTCAGAGGTCTACAGACAATTCCTTTGACTTCATGGCTTGGCTTGTGCGTTGACATCACTTTAACTGTGGAACCATATATAGACAGGTGTGTGTCTTTCCATACCATGTCCAATCACATGAATTTACCTCAGGTGGACTCCAATCAAAGTTGTAGAAGCATCTCAAGGATAATCGGTGGAAACAGGAAGCACCTGAGCTCAATTTTAAGTGTCATGGCAAAGGCTGTGAAAACGTATGTACATGTTTTTGTGTGTTAAAAATTTGTATTGTTGGTAGAATTTTGTGGAAAATAATGAATTTAACATAAACAAATGTGGAAAAAGTGAAGCGTTGTGAATACTTTCCAGGACCAATGTATAGAGTAAGTTATCTGGGCGCATTAAAAAAGTTTCTTAGAGGCATTAATTAATACAGTACATATGATTGTGTACTTTAAAGAATTTTCCATAGACAATGTCTTTTAAGTTACAGTTAAATTGAGATTTTTATAATTTCATGTGCGCAGCATGTATCACATTTCTAGGTTCAAACTGAATGTCCGGGTACAAACTGAATGTCTTGATATTTTAGGCCAAGCTGAAAGTAAAACTCAGCTACTCAATAATTCTCTCCATGCATGTTTAACAACGGAAATGTTTGCGAGATCTCGCAAAAAAAAAAAAAAAATATATATATATATATATATATATTCCCAGCTTAATTTTTTTGCACCCATATCCTGCTTATTTATTTATTCATTCATTTATTTATTTATTTATTTATTTATTTATTTATTTATTTTGCCTTGCATTTTTTCTTTCCTGCCGAAGTTTATTTTTTTTCCACCCATGTTCTTTAGGGGCTCAGTAGTAATGCAGTCTGTTGTTGGTTGGAGAAATATTCACAGACTAAAATTGTCCAAAATCAGTAAACATACCTTGGAAAATTTGAATAATTGTTATGCCAGGTTTTTTTTTGTGGAAATTCCCAGCTTCTACAGAGTTAAGATATTTTATTAGGAAAAGTGTATTAACAAAAGTCATTACCATGTTACAGATGGGGCCTTACTTATTTATATCACTATGCAGGTCAACTGTAATAATAATAATAATAATAATAATAATAATAATAATAATAATAATAATAAATGCATTTGTGCTTCCTTTGTAATTCAAATGCAACATTTCAGATGTTCATTCTCATTTCACAGATCGAAACGAACTTCAAATCACAAGAATAATCAAACCAATTTGGTACGGGTGTAGACTTATACCCAGTTACAGCACAGTCCTCCTCACCAACATTGTTTGGTTCACCCTGTCTCCAGAACCTGTAAGAAGAGAACAGGTCTTCAGTTTATATATATAAATATATATAATATGAATATATCTTTGTAATTGTTTTATATGAATAATAACAATAATAATAATTCTTCTGCTTCTTCTTTTAGAAATACCTCAACAGGAACAGCTAATGCATGAAAATGTTCAGCATAAAAGACACCCAACCACAGAGAAAATGATTATAGAGTTTTCTCGTTTTAATTGTCAGACTGATTTCCTGGAACACATGACATTTGCATTGATGTAACAGCACTACATCACTGTCCTTAATTTTATAACAACTCTGAAGAAACATTTCTGCAAACCAAAACAAACAAACAAACAAACAAACAAACAAACAAACAAACAAACAAACAAAATAAATAAATAAATCAATAAATCAATAAATAAACAAATCTTCCTGTAGTCAATTAAATTCAGAATCAAATCATACATATCCATTCAAACAGATTATGTGAAACCACCTCGACTCATTCACTTACCCATTGGTCACTGCTGTACCGTCCACCCATTTCCAGACACCCTCCCTCTCTATGTCATTTGCGCCAATCCAAGCAGGTTCACTTCCTCTCAGTGTCTCAACAAAGTTCTGATAAGGAATAACAACTGATCAGACAATCCACTCGACCCACCGCTTACAGACTCGAAACAGACACTTTCTTTTTTTTTCTCCAAAACTTCTTATATCACATCACTGCTGAGTTCCTAATTGGTCCATTTGTACATTTAAACATCACAAATTTACTTAATCAATATTGTGTATTATGTTAGCCAAGTGAACATTATAATCTTTATTTAACATTAATGAACTTAAAACATTCTGCATTTACCTTGATGTCTTTTAAAGAAAACAAGTTACATATGTGCAGCTATACCGTGCTTTTTTCTCCCATAATCCCATTTCATTAATAATCCATATAAAAATCTGTGCTTTAATTATCTGAGGTTCCATATATTTTTAACATTACAGAAGAACTGCATAATTTATTGTTTAACAGATATACAACTTTAAATATATTGAGCTATCATAAAGTCTTTAAAAATAAAATAAATACAAAAGTCACAATGAAAAAATGAAATGTCAGTTCCATAACAATTTCTTACTCACCTGCTCTTCTCTGTCCTTTATGATCACCAGGTCGGCTCCTTTCCTCTGGCAGTCCCGTCTGCTCTCACTCCAGCTTCTCTTCTCAGTAGAGAGGTAATAAATACTAGAGCTGAAGAATCTCCATCCTGTGTGTTCATGTAAAACACCTGATTCAAATGCAAGCAGTGTAATGTACAAAAAAAAACAGGATCTCCAATAGTTTTTTTTTTATTTTATTTTTCAGGTTAATTACTTTAAATCAGTATCATAAATCAGATCATCATTTTTACATTTTAAGTTTGCTTCAGTTAGAAGTGAAAAAAAAAAGTAAACATTGCGTGACAGTCACCATATCTAATTCTGTTTCACACACACACACACACACACACACACACACACACACACACACACACACACACACACACACACACACACACTCTCTCTCTCTCTCTCTCTCTTCCACTTTCTCTTCCTTTTCCGCTGCCTTCACACAATCTCATTTCATCTTAAGAAAAAAAATCAAGAAAGACCATGTTAAAAGCTCTACATATCTGTGATGTGCTTTTTTTTGAATATATATATATGTTCATATTTTAATCATATTCACAATCAAATGCAACAGAATAATGTCTGACCTGTTCTTATATATTAAGTTGGGCTGGGAATGTAAACTAATCACTTATCACTTGTTAAACTCTTATTGTTTTTTAAACATTAGTTAAATTAGCTCCTAACCACATTGGTGTTCTTAGATGATTATTAAAATTACAACAAGGCTAAAGATGATAACATCAATATTGTGATAGTTTGAAGGCTGAGTCCTGGCAGAGAGACACAACTGGACCATCCATGTGGCAGAACGGCAACAGCTGGTCATATGACTGCAAAGACAACAGGCAAAATATTTCTTCCTTTTAAAGAAACTTCCTTGTAGAAATATTATATACACAGAAGTGAGCTAAATTGAATAATGTCTCACAAAAGTGGCATAAACCAACAAAGGTTTGTGTTTCCCCTGCTGGTAATATACAGAACCTGATTCAAGTAATTCCATAATTAACAATATATTAGCTTTGTTAAAATGTCTTACAGAGGGAGTAAAAAGATCTCGTGAGAGCAGCAAAAGCACCAAAACATAATGGAGGGGATCCGTCAAGACTTAGGTTAGAAACATAAACTGATAGATCTGCTAATTAGCATAATAAGGTAACGCGTTTAAAACATCATTTCCACAGGGAATTTCAAAGGAGCATTTACATACCCAGTAATGACAGCTTTCTCTGGAGTTCATCTGCCTTCCTCTGAAACTGGTCTTTTTCTTTATTAACTTTTTGGTAATTGGTCTCTAACTGGTTTTTCTCAGCAGTCAGTCTGTTCTTACTGGTCTCTAACTGGTTTTTCTCAGCAGTCAATTTGTTGTAACTGGTCTCTAACTGGTTTTTCTCACCAGTCAATTTGTTGTAACTGGTCTCTAACTGGTTTTTCTCAGCAGTCAGTCTGTTCTTACTGGTCTCTAACTGGTTTTTCTCAGCAGTCAATTTGTTGTAACTGGTCTCTAACTGGTTTTTCTCAGCAGTCAGTCTGTTCTTACTGGTCTCTAACTGGTTTTTCTCAGCAGTCAATTTGTTGTAACTGGTCTCTAACTGGTTTTTCTCAGCAGTCAATTTGTTGTAACTGGTCTCTAGCTGTTCTTTCTCAGCAGTCAGGTTATTGTAAATGGTCTGTATCTGGTCTCTCTCTTTAGTCAGCTTGACCCACGGTATTGTGATGGCAACCAGCAAGAAAACAACCAGCGTCAGCAGACACACCACAGCCAGTCTGTAACTCCTGTGTCCTGAAGTGTTTGGTTCCGAAGCTAAAAAGTGATAAATATGTATTATGTGCATAGGATGGGGTAATTGTATAACTTTTGTTTTATATAAACATAAGTGTGTGAGTGTACCTGAAATTATAGCTCCTTTATTGCTTTTGGTCTCCTGTGTTTTTGTTGCATCCTCATTTGCATAGATATCCTCATATATGTGTGAGCTCTTCTCTGGATTAGCT
>JAAGKR010008252.1:673-32212 GCA_011419295.1 Clarias macrocephalus
ACACACACACACACACACACACACACACACACACACACACACACACACACACACACACACACACACACACACACACACACACACACACAACTAGTGTAAGTATGACACAATGTTACATTGCCGAGCCTAAATAAACCCTACATAACTGTTTGCTTAATACAGCTCGTGCAGTTATTCTTTTGTATTCATAATTTGGAGATTTTTATGGGAACACACCCGGTGCAATTGCCCATATTATAAATGATGAATTAACTTGTAGTTTAATTTAAACTCATTAAGCAGAGAGGACATTAAGCATACAATGGCAAAAACACAGAGGTTCTGATGTTCTGAGGTTCTTTTTGTTTTTCAGGGCTGAAGTCACACTCAAACGCACATAACCCCAAATAGCACGAATGCCATCCCGCTCCCAAAAGAATGACACCTTATTACACTCACACACCTGCCTCGGCTAATGATCTGCTTGCCGGTTAGCTTATGAGTTTCATTAGAGACTTAAGATTAGCCCAGAAATGAGCTGAACGTGATTTCGCTTGTGGGACAAGACATCATACGCAGGTGGAAAAAGTCTCCTGATCCAAACGCTTCTACATGGAAGTCATTTTGAAACAAGTTACGCAAGCTAATCAATCAACAGAGTATGTTTTAAAAGCACATCCTCTGCAACACTATTAACTCACAGAGGTTTAGCTACAGAGGATTTTGGGAAGTGGGTGTAAACTGGAGAACATAATTTTGCGAGAAATTTGTGTCTTTTTGGCAAGCGAGCGAACGGACAGAACCGAAAGTTGGCTAAGTTGTGCGTACATACTGTAGAGGAGCCGTTCGAAACTTGTTTTTATGACAGTGGAAAGCCAAGTGTAGTGAGTTTACATCTGCGTTTGTGTTACTGTACTGTAGCACCATGGGTCCCAAGAATGTTAGCAAAAGGGAGCCACTTTCAATTTCGTTTTTAAAGCAGTCGGTGCCAAGAGGAGTCAAAAAATTAAGAGTTTTAATGTTTATATATTTCATATTTTACTTCATTTTCATATCTTTTCATTGTTTTTTTTCATGCATAACTATTATTATAGTATTAGTAATATTGGTAATAAACAATAAACAAAAGGCTCGAATGAATTATCTGCATTTACATTATTTCTTATGGAATGATGAATTTCACAATAAGAAATTTCTACTTAAGAACTTTAACAGATTAAATTCATATGCCGAGGTATTACTTTTTTTTTTTTTTTTTTAGCATTTTCGTTACCTGTTATGTTTTGTGACTAGGCTACTATTTTGTTACCTCTAAATTTCCTTAATGTTTTCTTTTTATTAAAACCACATCTCACATGCTTATAAATCACATTTATCAGTTTTCATTTTATCTTGAGTAACTGTTTAATTAGAGTAACTGGAAATTTTAAACTCCTCTGTCCTTAGGGCAGAAAAGTTACGGCATTGACCCTGACATTAGGAAGCCGTTCATGACAAAACATTCGTATGTAACCGAGCGTTCTAATAGCTCATAATTCTCAGCTGTGTTGAAGTCAAAATTGTACAAATCAAACAAAGTAAACATTGTACTGATACATTTGGGACTTTTTATCATCAAAAGGACTAGAACTATTTACTCAGAACAGGTCTGTTTTAAAAAAAGAAATAAATATGAATACAAAAAGTAACACAATTTTATAATGATTATATAAAACATGTTATATAGTGCTGTATGTTATTAATTGTGGCATTAATTAAATACCATAGAGTATGTTGTTATAATTTTTTTAATATTATTATATACATTATGTGAGTTTGACTTTCTCTCTCTCTCTCTCTCTCTCTCTCTCTCTGTCGAGCTACAGTAGATGGCGTTCCTGATTGGCTCATCCTGTTGCACCTTTTTTGGTTGGTGATCTCGTCACATGAAGGGCCCATGTGACTGCTTGGCATGTGTGTGGTGACTGGGGACGGTTCCACTTTCCCATGAAGATGGTCTTGGATCCGGCTGATGCCAACAGCAGTTCTCTGGTGGCTTGTTACTGCAGTTGCTTAATAGTTCAGGACTGAGAATCCCACAAACAGTTTTGTACCTGAGCCTCCAATAATGAAACTGGACTTCATATTAATTTAAGCACCTCTCCTGTTATACTGAACTTTTCAGATGCCTATAGCTCACAGTATGAGCGCACGTTAGTTCCTGATAGTGATGGGTCGTTCATGAACGATTCTTTGCTTTTGAATGAGTCTTTAATGAGACTCAGTAGAATGAGTAGTCTCAGAAAGTGACTCGTTCATTTTCTCCTGGGCGCACATGTGCAATAGGTTATGTACAAGAAGCAGAAATGAGGAGCTCACGTCACAAAGTCTTTTGTCCTAAATCATTTGTTCTTTTGTCACGTGATTCCCATAGACGCTATGCAGTGTAATATATTTAAACGAGCAAATGACTCAGACTAGAAGACTCATGAGAAGAACTGTTCAATTTTGTTTCCTGTGCAATGCACCGCATGGCGTCTATGTGACAAAAGAATGAACAATTCCATCCAGAAGATATGAGAGGTGAGCTGCTGTATAAGTTATATGTCCTCAGCTGCATTGTAATATTTTTATTATTGGAACTATAGCCAAAATTTGTGTATGAAGATGTGTTGGGTGTCTGTTTATTGACAATTTAACATTTTATTTTGATTAAATGTAACATTTCATGACTCAAAAAAAAAATTTTTTTTTGTTCATTTTGATGAACGAGATTCAAAGAACCGAGTCACTAAAATGATTCAAACTTCCCATCACTAGTTCCTCATATCTGATATCACCCAAATGAGGATGGGTTCCCTGTTGAGTCTGGTTCCTCTCGAGGTTTCTTCCTATTGCCATCTTCCCACCGCCACCCTTGCTCATCAGGGACAATCTGGTTTATACCTATTTCTTCATACTTTCCAAACTTCTGTAATTGCTGGATTCTGTAAAGCTGCTTTTTAATAATGGCCATTGTTGAAACCACTATATAAATAAAACTGAATTGAACTGAATTATACATACAATAATATGGCACTGCCAGTAATATGTACTAATATGGTACAGGATGTACAAACATACCATACCAGATTCCTCCTGAACTTTGGTAGCCACAGTGGTACCTACTGTAACAAGTACCATAGCATTGTATTGTGATATAGTACACACCATAGTGATACCAGGGCACCCACTGAAGTACCACAGTACCTACAGTACCATGGATTTCACCAAGGTATGGTAGAACATACCTTAGTACTACGTGCCAACCACGGTGATATATGAAGTACCACAGTAATGTTATGGTATATTATGGTATGTACTTTTGCTCACTGTAGTTCTTATTAATTCGGCCAAATTCCAATAGTTTTTTTGCTATTTCAGATTTTTCACAGTATTTTTTTTTTAGCAGTAAATGTTTATTGAATGATATTCCAAGATAATCTTAACAGCTTTGGACAAATTTCCTCCTAAGCAAACCACCACACCTACAAGCTTAGCTGCAGAACCTCCCTGCTTTGTTAGCTTAGATAGCTAACATAGCTAATGAACTATGAATTTAACTGAAGTTTGAGAGTACAAACAGAAATCCAAATCATGTCTAGCGAGCATTCTAGCAGGCTAGTCAGCATTTAACTAGCAAACAGTTTAGCAGACATTCGAGAAATAATATCTATTTTAACTGACTTGGGCAGAAAGCGATGATGCAATTTGAAACACTGATCCCAAAATCCCACGCATGTCGACCTGTGACAAGAGTAGGCGGCTAGCAGTTAACTAGCCGGCTAGGTATGTTAGCAGAGAAGTTCCACAATTACCACTCATAAAAAATACAACTTAGCTTTTAATATTTAGGAAAAGTGCATTTAATCATTTTTAAAAAGTGTGTTAACCCATTTCTGGCCATACAATATTTCTATAGAAATCAGTGCAATTGTGCTCGAATCATTCATCCATACCAGTTCCTGTTATTTTTATGGGAAACTCCCAGCTCGTGAGCAGGGACACTCAAAAACAACATCCTGCCACGTTTCTTAGGCCCTTTATTCATTTCATGCATTCGTTAAACCTCATATACTGGCGTACTGGAGATCACTGTCACCTCTAGGGTCCGGTTTCGGTTCCTTGGACTTCTGTGCATGTTCACCTAGTGCTTGGTGGTTTTCCTCCTGGTCCTCCGGTTTCCAGTCCGATTTCAGAGATATAAAGTATAATGAATTTGAAATTATAATTAATTTTTAAACTGCCTGCCGCTCACTCAGCAGTTAGCACAGACGAACCTTTAGTTTTGGGGGTCCGGATCTCACCTCTGCTCTGTGTGTGTGGGCTTTCCGTGTTCTCACTACACTTTCTGCAGGGTTTCCCTCACAGTCCAAAGATATGCAGGGTAAGTAAAGATTTGCATTTCTAAACTGCCCATAGTGTGTGCGATTGTGTGTGTGTGCGAGTGTGTGTGTGTGTGTGTGTGTGTGTGTGTGTGTGTGTGTGTGTGTGTGTGCATAGGGCCTGAAATGTGTTGGGGCCTCATGCAGGGTGTCTTCTGCTGTATGCCATGACGATCCCGGGATAAGCTCTAGGCCCGATTCAACCCTATACAGTGTAAGCGGTGTGGAAAATGAACATATGAATGAAGCTGCTGCCACCTTGTGTTTTGAACGGCGCATAATGTAAACCTACCTTTTTACAGAGACATTTGGTTTTGCATACAATGATATACTGTAAGGTAAATGATTCAAATTAAAATGAAATGTTTTACATGATTAATCTATTATATATGACCTTTTTCATAGGTGAATTGGCCTATTTTTAATGGATCTATTATTATATATAACAATTACTCCTTGTTATTACAGTATAGTGAACAGTGCTCTGCCTGTCACGCAGAAGACGGGGGTTCGATTTCCCGACGCAGAGATCCAACGCTTTAGTGGGCAGTGGTAGCTTTAGTCGGTTAAGGCACTAACGTTCTGATCTGAAGGTTGGTGGTTCAAGCTCCTGGTCCATCAGGTTGCCAATGTTGGGCCCTTGAGCATGGCCCTTAACCCTATCTGCTTCAGCGGCCATGTATCATGCACTCTGACCCCAGATATGCGAAGAGAGAATTTAATTATGCAGTAATGTTTATGTTCAAATACAGTCCTCCCTTTAACTTATAATGTGTGAAACTTTTTCATGTTTGAATTTTTGCAGCAGTTTTTTTAAAATAAGCCTTGGATCTTGATACGTCATTTAAACATGCTTTATAAAAGAGGATTTAAAATGCAAACAGATAACCAGTGCTTTAGATACGGCGCTACAGTCCTAGTATTTCATAAATAGAGAAGCTCCAGAATTGATTTTCAGGAAACTTTGCGTCTGTTTTACTGTGTAAAGCTGTAGATGCTTTGCGACCTTTGCGGTCGTACTCTTTTTCACACCTTTTTTTCAACAGTATCTTAAGGTAAGTGTTCATTTTAAATAATTCCCAAATGATTATATGACCTCTCATGGCACAGCCACTATGAGGTTTTAAGGATCACTAAACGAGCTTTTCATTTGCATATAATTTCACATTGCCTTATTTATTCATGGTACGCCACGTTAAAAATCACAGAGCGGGTCAGCGGGTGCTGAGACGCTTTAGTGCACAGAGGTCGCCGACAGTCAATAGCTACAGATCTCCAAACTTCATGTGGCCTTCAGATTAGCTTAAGTGCAGTGCGAAGAGAGCTTCATGGAACGTGTGTCCATGGCTGACAGCTGCATCCAAGCCTTACTGTATATCACCAGGTGCAATGCAAAGCATCAGAGGCAGCGGTGTAAAGCACAACGGCACTGGACTCTAGAGCAGTGGAAGACGTGTCCTCTGGAGTGACGAAGCACGCTTGGGCTCGGCCCCTTCAGTTCCAGTAAAGGGAACTCATAATGACCAAGACATTTTGGACAATTCCATGCTCCCATCTTTATGGGAACGGTTTGAGGACGGCCCCTTCCTGTTCCAACACGACTGCGCACCAGTGCACAAAGCAACGTCCATAAAGACATGGATGAGCGAGTTATGGAAGTATGTAAGAAATTGACTGGTCTGAACTCCACCTGATAGATCACCTTTGGGGTGAATTAGAGCGGAGACCGCGAGCCAGGCCTTCGCGTCCAACATCAGTGTCTGACCTCACAAAGGAAGAATGAAGTCAATGGTCAAAAAATTCCATAAACACACTCCTATAACTTGTGGAAAGCCTTCCGCAGAAGAGTTGAAAGTGTTATAGCTGCAAAGGGGGCGCGGCCAACATCATATTAAATGCTATGGATCAAGAATCGGATGTTACTTATCCTTATATAACATATGCATGTGAAGGCAGGCAAGCGAATACTTTTGGCAATATAGTATACTGTATATATGGGTTAGATTCCTGCATCGGGGTCTGTGTGCCTGGATTCTGCCCATGCAGTGGTGAGTTTCCTCCAGGTGTGAGAATGGGTGTGTAAATGTTGCCTGCGGTCATAAAAATGGGAATAAATACGATGGTCACCACTAGCCTTAACGGTCCCTAGTTGGACTGCACAGGTTCCTAGATGGATGGATAGATGAATTTTATGTAATTGTTAATGCGTTATAGCTGTGTGTCACCACTAAGTGGCATCGTTGTTGCATAACTAAACTAAAGCCTTACTTCAAGAGGTTGTCCTGGAAAGTGACTGTAAGCACTGAATGGGCACTGAAAGGGTGTATAAGTAGGGCAAACATAAAAGACATTCAGGCCAGACTGTCCTAGACTGTCTGACACTGTAGACGAGTCACAGCACGGCATTTGCAAATACAAATGGATCCTAAAAAAAAAAAGTGTAAAAGGGGGGGGGGGGGTGTAAAAAGAAGTTGCAGCCATGTTTGGAGCCGGGCCAGTCAGACTGGGCAGCGTGGAGCATCTGGCCAGCTCTGATTGGCTCCTCGGTTCAACATGTGAGGTGTGTCCTGTCCCGTGGGCCTTGTGAAAATGACGCAGGATTGGACGGGATCGGCGAGGGAAGGTGGGACCCTGTGGATGAGCTGATCTGAGTCGAGGGAGGAGAGACAGAGGGAACAGGAAGGAGGGTGATCACCCTTACCCTGCCTTTCCCACTACACCCTGCCAGATAGAGACAGGACAGAGGCGCTGACCAGAAGTGTCCAGATGGCCGTGTGTGTGTCATCGATATGGACTTTTTTCTTGTCTTTTTTTTTTTTCCTACTCAGGAACAGAGTTTCACGTAAAGTTCACTAAAAGTGCACAAAGGGAACACAAGCTGGTCTCATTGTTGCAGCCAGATGTTTTAGCTAGATAAAAAGATGAAAAGGCAAGAGATTGAAAAGAGATTTGGGGTAGACAAAGTATCCGGGACATTAAATACACACAAGGAAAAATGCATTTCCTTAATAGGCACGAGCTGATATAAGCTTCGGCATACCACAATTACCTTTATTATAATTCCTGTGTGGTTGTGTCACACTGATTACAGTTACGTCCTTCTGGACGACCCTTGTGCATGTTTCAGATATTAAAATATCAATAAAAGCTTCAAAACTACAAAATCTACAGGACCTTAAAATTTCCCTGAAATATATTATTGTTGCAGTATATATATATAGAATTGCAGTTATTTAAAAAGAAGAACAATAAGCTGTGTTTCTGTATTTTCTTAATACAGAAAAGAAAATAATTCTTGCTTAAGCATTAATAATAATAATAATAATAATAATAATAATAATAATAATAATAAACACTTTTAAGTGAATCCTTAGAAAGCCCTTAAAGGGACGTTATTATATTTGTATACTGTATATTATGCAAAATGTACCTTTTGGTCAGTTTTAGACGTTCAGATATTTAAAAAAAAGTTTAAAAAAAAAAAAAAAAAAAGAGATTTTTTATCAAGCCTGTAACGTCACCGGCCTTAAACAAGCAAATCCGACTTTCTCCCTTTTGTGACCTCATAGTGCAGCACGTTGGCTGAGTGGTTCGCACCGTCGCCTTGCACCTCCAGGGGCCCGGGTTCAGTTCCCGCCTCGGGGTCTGTGTGTATATGGAGTTTGCATGTTCTCCCCCTGCCTGAAACGCCCCCCCCCCCACCAAAATTCTTCATATTTTGCGTATAAATATTTAGACTAAATATATAAGAATAAATAAAATCTAACTAAAGGCATGAACCCGTGAGAAACAGGTGCAGATGATGACAGATGATCAGGTGATTAGTGTCCTGCTGATGCTGAATGCTGGGAGGGGAAATGAGGTCGCTGCTGAGGTTGTCACATAAACAACAGATTTTTTTTTTTTCTTGTATCTTTAGGCACTTTGCAGTAAAATTTCTTTAATTTAATCTACATAATTTCATTAAATGTAATTCAATTTAATATGAAGGAATGAGGATAGATAGATAGATAGACATCGACAAAGTATGTGTCATTTTTGCTCAATTATTTACTGTAACTAAAAGAAAACAGCTTTGTTTGGGTGTTTGTTTGGGTGTGTGCTCGTGTGTGTGTTTTCCCATGATGCTTTGGAACATTTTGGCAAGGTTGTGGCGCTTGAGCAGAAAGGAAGTGGACACTTTAATGTTCGGTGTGTTTATCCTACGGCCCATTAATTAGCAGGAATTACAAGGAATCAAAATTGCTAGCATACGACCATCTGCACGTTTGTAGCTCTGGTTTCTCTTAGAGACACTGAGGTCATCTTCTGACAACAAGCTCAAGACGATAGAAAGAAAAAAAATCATCGCTCGTATTAAAGGAGGGAGGAAAGATAACCGTATTTAAAAGACACTGTTTAATTGTATGTCTAAGTGCTTCCAGAGGAACAGTATAAAAAGATTCACAGACTGTTAGTGAGGCCACGTTACAGGACAGAGCAGCCCGATAAAACACAGATTCAACGAAAGCACACACTTTCATAGTCGTTCCAAAAAAAAAAAAAAAAAAAATGTGCAAAGTACACAAGGACAACCTTTTCCATTACATAAAACAGAAAAAAAAAAAATCATTTTTAAGCATAAACATAACATTTGTATGTAACATTTTTTCACAGTCCCACTGTCAGACCTTGAATTCCTTGAAGTCCTTTCACTTCGTTTATAGGTTCACGCAGGTAAGCCTTCGTTCCAGCTGCTTTTTCACTTAAGAGTCTTCCCACGCCACCTCCCTGACCCTTAACCTTTCACCTCTGCCACATTAAATTACCATGGTTGCTACACCAAGGCGGCGGCGCGGTCAGAACTTCCCGAAAGCGAGTGCACGGATGAGTAGCTGAGGGTTAATCGCCTGGCTCCGGCAGCCGACGGGGGCGGTCGTGGGATTCGGGTGCGCACCCTTGCGCTCGCACTAAATCGTTAAACCTTTGAAGAAGCTGCTGACCGAGAGAACGCTGCATTGTCATAAAAAATAAACATCTGCGATACATAAATTGAGATGTTTATGTGGTTCGGTTGCTCCTTTAAGGAAATCGCACCCATTTTTTTTTTTTTATCTTTGTATTTTGCGTCACGTTGGCAACCGAAGAAAACAAGATTTTGTTTGTTTGTTTGTTTGTTTTTGCCTTTCCAGTGCTCTGTACGATCGAGGAAGTAATTTATCTGGTTTATGTTTATTATAAATAGCTGATTGCAGTCATTGAACCCGACGGCGTAAATCTACAATCTGGACTAGACAGAAATCAGCTCTGGTCTCAGTTTAACAGCAATTAGTGATTAACGATTGTTGTTTTTACTCCCGGAAAAGTAAGAAAATATGATATTAATCGAATCCATTAATAAGCAGATGAGGCTGTATGGATATCACACATCTCGGTCCTACGGCTGTTTAACACGATGATAAAATGATGGCGAAAACTTAGCTAGCCTAAAAGTTAGCTATTGGCTACATTCACATTAGCAGCCATTACTGGTAACTTAAACGTGTCGGATCTTTTCGCTTTTTCAGGGCTGTCTGAACGCACAAATGCTTCTCTTATCTTATGCTTCTCTGTCTGTCTGGTCCTAGTTCAAGGCAAATCAGTATTCATGTGACTTTTTGCCTCTGTGCCTTCGTAGCAGCGTAGGGATTTCATAACAGTGCTAGCAACAGCTGCTAAAACAGATAAAGCAAAGCGTCTGGCTTTCGTTGTTCTTCTGGGTCTCGGCAACGACAGCCAAGTAACTGCTCGCCGTCCCCGCCGAGCAAAACCCCCAAGCACAGTTCTTCTAAAATCTCATCCATTGTTTGTGTTTTAACCTTGATGGCGTATCGATGTGCGCATGCGAGCCGTTTCAGAGGACAGACACGTCCACGTCAGAGTCGGCTATTATGAATGCGAATCATCAAGACATGCAAATCCGATCTGACTAGTAACAAAAAAAAAAAATGGAACATTGTGGCTTGGAATGTGAGCGTAGCCTGTGTTAGACTAATCCAAACAAACGCGGCTCTTCCTCTCATTGTTCAGTTCAAAGCCATGCACGGAAAGAAATCTAAAGCAAGATAAAGAGGTGCCTGGATGATTGGCAGAATGATTCGATTAGTGTTAACTGAGTGGTAGTTGGAGAAACTGCAGCCTGGTACTGGAATCTGAAGCGAACACACGCGTTACAAAATAAGTGGTGCGATCTCAAAATCAACCCAGTCCCCTTGGATTTAACTGGACGATCATCAAACTTTCCGCTCTATAGTCTGTTTCCTTTCCAAACCAGGAAGCATAGTTGAGAAGTTCACACCGCAGCAGAGCACTGGGGTTTTTTTTTTTTTTTTTGGTTTGTTTTTTTCCTGTCTTGTATCAGTGCCATGAGCTAAATATCAAAGAAAAAAAAAAGTTGGGGTGAAATTCTCTTTTAGTCGTCCTATTACAAAACCAATAAGTCACCGATTGTGACTTGGGTCAAAAGAGATCATTAAAATAGGCTTTACGAATTCATCATAATCATACCCGAGCCAGCAAATTGGCCTTTGTCAATCGACTGACACTCAAATTCACATAAAAATAACATAAAACACAGTCTTACAGTACATGGAGTAAAGCTTCAGTGGCTTATAAAGGTGTTAATAACAGGTGGACCAGCACTCGGCGTTATAATGTTAATATCAGCATTGAGATTTAAAGAGTAAAGGAGCGAGTAAAACGAACTGATGTTAGACGATCAAACGCTTCATCACGATCAAACACAAACAAATTCTCTTAAATTGTTTGCTAGGAAAAAATAATAGGAATGAATTTGAAGAAAAATGATGTTGACCTGGATGAGACCCTGAATGCTGCTTATATAAATATTGCTCCAGTGCGGCTGTTTCCATACATACACTTTGCAATAATGCAGAAACAAGATGAAGTAATTGTGACGTGTTTCTACTGAGCAACCTTTTTTTTTTCTTTTTTTTTTATCACATCAACCTGGAAAGCTGTAAACGATTATTTGGGAGAACTTTGCATTGTCTAGTTTACATGGAGACGTCAGTGTCCTGAGCACCTGTGACAGGCAGATTTCATGTTCCAGCTACAGCTGTTTTATTCGTAGCAACAAGGTGAAAAAGAAATACTGTATGGTTCCTACTGGCAAAAAAAAGAACATATTCATTTTATATGTATCTCTGTTTAAATTTCACTTTGATGATGCAACTTAAGTGGAAGCTTTGAAATCCCGCCACCTGCTGCACTACGCACATCGACCGATCTAATGCTCAGCAGGAGATCTTTAGGAAAAGCAGGTATGTGGAAAGACTGATGAAGTTCAACACAAAGCCGTGTTACTACTTGCCTACTGGCCCAATGTTAGAGCTGTGCATCATAAATAGACTGTCGATTCGATTCGATTCGATTCAGTGTTCAGTCATTGCACTTTGTCGATGGGATTCAATTCTGATTTGTCTCAAGTTCCTACAGTATATTTCTTACAGGTATTAAAATCGAGAAAAAGTACTGACATCCTGTATAACTTTTTTTTTTTTATGTTGAATTTCAGACTTCACACAAAAGCGTTCATCCTTTCGCTTTTTCCTGCCAAGCTTCTGCAAAAATTCCACACTCCAGTCCAGTAGGTGGCAGTATTTGCGCATCAACGTCTCCAAACAACGGTCACACAAAATACAGGTAATGTTGCAGGGGAAAAAAAACGGATGTCATGAATATCTTCTGAAAAAGCTGAGGTGCATTTTTCAAGGAATTTGTCGACTTGACACCAGTCAACGGTTTAATGATCACCCAAATATCTGTAAAAGTAAAATCGATTCTGAATCAGAAAAGCTGAAACGAATCGAATCAATCGATAAAAGATCGATTGCACAGCTCTACCTGATACTCGCGTCACTTCACCTTTCAGTGAAAGAAAATATAAGCACTAGCCAGAATATTCAAAGGATATTTAACTTGAGATGCAACTGCAAAAGTTTTTCCTGATAACTTACCAAGTTTTTGGCAAACATTGTGAGCTTTATCAGGACTATGAGAATATAAAGTTGTTTGCTTCTCTTAATCTGTTTAAATGTGCTTACCTAGCTAATTAGCTAGGTACATGTTATTATATTGTTAGCTAACATAGCTTAGCCTCGTGAGAAAGGATTCCATGCAACAAAAGCATGATTCACTCCATCGTTCACCCAATTCTATCCGAGTTTGGTTGGCAATTCTTTTCCCATTATTCGAAATTCTCTGTATAAATGAAACCAAATTAAAAAGCTGAAGGTTAACACGTACAAAATATTTATATGAACCCAGACATCTGGTCAGAATGAAATCTGGATTCCTGGCCGTTGTTCAGCATTTCCATTTCCAATGTTCTAGAATTCATGTAGATGGAAGCAGAACCACTGCAGGGTTTTTTTTTTTTTTTTTTGTTAGTTATTGTACAGAAAGATCTCATGCCCTGTCACAAAAGAGAAGACATGAGGAATGCCAGTTGTTTTCCAGGAAAAAGGGGGGGGGGAGGACATGGAGCTAATCCAGGGAATGGAGCCAAGCTTTATGAGCTCCTGTCTCCGTTCTTGGTCTTTAGCACGACGAGCACCACCATGGCCGGGATCAGACATATAGGGGTCATGACCAGGGCGAAGATGACGTTAGGCGGTGGATCCCTAAGTGTCTCAGTGTGACATTCCTGGAAAAAGGAAAGGTGGATGTCCACAAACATGTCCTCCACCAGCCTGTTCGGCCAGGCGAGCGCCAGGCACTCAGCGATGTCCTCCGAACACATGGTGAACTTGTTATAGGGACTGCAAGAGAGATAAAGCAAGAGTGTGTACATGTCCGGCCAGATGTTTCTGGAATATATCTTTAATAACATCTTTAATGTAATGGGAAAGATCAGTGAGCATTTTTTTTTATGTTTTTTTTTAATAAAGCAAAACTGTACTAATGTTCTTTTGTTGGTGGTGGTGGTATTTCATCATTAATCTATTTTATTAATTGACCAATAAATGTATTTTTTTCATAATAAAAGTACTGAAAATTCTTTCTTTTTTTTCATTATGGCACAAAAGTAAACTGACAAAAAGCTCAAACTGTTTCAGAAACACAATCAAAGCATTTTTGTTTTATTATTATTATTATTAAAGCTCAACCAACATTTTATTAATATAAAACTGAACGTTTGCATTGGCACAAACTTAACTAGAGACCAATTTATTAATTGTGGCAAAACTCTAGGAGGTGGATTTATAGCATTTTGCAAAATCGTACAAAAATTCACACCAATTTTCACATACCTATAATATTATTATTACATTTGTTCTTTTTACCACCCTTGCGATTAGGGATTAGTTTGCCATGAACTTGTGTTTTCTATTTCATTTTCTAGTTTTCTATTTAAAACTTTTACAGACATTTTGAACTGCCAAATATTTGTGGCACGAAAATGCCAAGTGAAAACCTTTTTTGGTGAATCTTTCCCGAATATGCTTTCGGGTATTTTCGCAGTCATCGGATCCAAATTTTGTCTGATGATTAGCTTTTTCATATACCAAATAAAAACGTTTCTTGTTTTACATGGTAACTTCATCCCGTTTTGCTCAAATATTTGCAGCGTTCCTAGACGTTAAAACGCACCATGGTTAAAACTACAAGAGAGCATAAAGTACTTCATTTTTTTTTATTCGACAGATTTTTTTCCCCACCTTTTTGCTCAACCCAGACTTTCTCACATGCAAAAAGATCCCCATGTGAGTTATCTGTCATCGTTATCTGCTTTTAGCCCTGACATCAGCACTTCTAAGGCAGGATGCAGCGGAGCCCAGGAACATGACTAACCTTTTCACGTTGTCCCACGTGCACCAGTCGGAGGCGCTGACATTCTCCATCTCACTCTCAAAATTAACTTTGCAGATACTAAGGAACTCGGAGTAGCACTGAACCCTGGACAGCGGAGTCTCGTCACACATGCTGCAGTAAGCTTCACATGTGCTCGCTTCGTTCCCACACACAAAGGAGAGAAAATACAACTGGTTTATGTAAGATCAGAAGAACTTGAGGTGACGCTTACTGTAAGTCCTTGTAAAACTTAATGACAGGAAATGGTGGGACATAAATTTCCACCAGGTCAATTATTTAAAAAAAAATTATAAATAAAAACTTAATTTATACAGAATATTGTAGTATAAGAAAAATAAATCTGTGTTATCATATATCATGCTGTTATTGAAAATAATCTACTTCAGTAACTCTACTGTACTTCACATCTTTCCATTATAACACCACCATCCCAATGTTGATTCATTTCCCATAACATCAAAATCCTCCCCTCCCATGTGTGTGTGTGTTATTTTTATTTTTTTTTGTCTTTACAACAATTCCACTTAAATCAACACTACAGCATGTGATACACAGTAAAAACTTACATATTGGTTTCTCTTCAACGCTGATGCCTAGAAAAGAAGAGACATCCTGAATGTGAGACCATTCATTCATACTTAAACCAGGAGATCACTTCTTAGCAAAAGGTTCAACAAAAAAATCAAGCACTGATAAGGCAGTAGCGAAGCTGCTTGGTGTTTTTTGAAGAAGCTAAACAAGTCCTCGAGTTCCATAACTCCCATAATAGTGTCACAAGCATGTCACAAGGGGAAAAAGTAAGAATGGTTCCATGGGCCGCTGAGTGACTGGAGGTCCCTTAAAAAGAGTATATTAGGTTCACAAGGAGCCTAGAGAATCTCTAGCAGCGCCCCTGGGCAGAAGATATGAAAAAAAAAATAATAATAAAATCACCCATTCAGATTTCCTCGTGTGAAAAATGATGTCAATTTTGACCTTGAACTCAAATACATTTCTAATAAAAAGGTCTAACAGCAGCTGGTAATAAGCAGTTCAAGCCCATAGCAGCATGGCATGTTCCTCCAGCTGTTCCTCCAGCTAGACAAGTCACAGATGATGTTCCTTTTATCCCACGCTGCGGTCGAGTCCTCGACTCTGATTGGCCACAATGTGTTGGTTCAATAACAGTTTCAATGAAGCATTACATTTCCCCTCATACTCGGCTTCCAAAGAACCAGAATGTCTTGTATTTTTAATGTAGTCTAAAGGAATAGTTCTCCAGGAGGATTTTTGGCTCTCACTTATGTTCAGTCCAGTTCTTGGACCTGAGCAGATTCAGAGGAAGGTTTTTTTGTCTGTTAAGCCACACAGTGACCTATGAATCATTTAAGCATAAAAAAAACATCTAACTTGGGACATGAACCAGTGAGAATCAGGTGCAGATGTTGACAGATGATCAGGCGGTGATTAGTACTGGATACTGCTGATGAACAGACGAGAGGGGAAATGAGGTCGCTGCTGAGCTTGTTACATAATCAACCGATTTCTAAGGCACTTTGCAGCCAGTTACAGTGAAACATTTGCTCCTAGTTCTTTAATTTCATCTACATGCTGTAATTTCACAAAGACTTTTGTGTTTATTGTTTATTATACCTTAATTATTGCTTATAAACATTGTTTTCTGATTGTTGTTTTTGTTTTGTTTTTTTGTTGCTTTGTTGTTATTGAACACTACAGATTTTGACGGTACAGTATATTGGTCAATTTTTTAAAAAAGAATAAGTTAAATCCGAATTTAATCTGGTAACAAACGGAAAATGTTGGAATTGAATTCAAAGTTGTAAAGCTACAGTATGAATAGATTTATACATAAACATAAAGGTGCAACAATACCGACAGCACCGCGAAACTGCACTCGTCTACTTGTACTCCTAAACCCGTTCCGATACTTTTGCCCAGCCGGCGGCTTTTCAGGAATATTATTTTTCATTTACGTTGTTCATTTTGTAAACTAATCAGCACCTTAAATTTTATTACACCAAATCAGACCGTTCCTCTTGCTCTCTCTCCCATGACATCCACTTTACTAATGATTGCATCGTTATGAATGGATCAGCAATACACCTATAAATACAATGTGATCATGAATAATAGATATCACAGAGCTGTTGAAACAACAGTCAAACTAGTCACCCGTGTCTAGACCGAGGACTTTATGATAGCCCGAGGTCACATTTCCAAAATGGAAAAGTCTGTAGGAAGTATTTTATCTCCATTTTAAGCGCGACGGTACGCGATCCAAGACGCAGCCACTGATTTACGGTCAATTTGTCATGTTTTATTGTTGATGGGAATGGGGCTGCCTGGAAACGCGTCCTTGGGTTTTAAATGGACAACGTGTGAGAACACTGGCACTAAGACTGGGAGTATATAGTTTAAATTGGCATAGATTGGAAAATTTCATTCTGACTGTGTTCCTGCAGCGAAGAACTCACCAAAAGGTCTCCGTTAATAAAAACTGCAAAATGCTCTTTTAAGCCTCCTAGCTCCAGTGCTACACCCAAAAACGAGCAGCTTTCGACACCAGAAACATGTCTGTGCTGACTCAGTCCAGCTGGAGCAAACGGAAAATTGAGGAAACACTGCTCCTTTAAAGTAAGTGGCATGAGAACCTGGCATTGATTATATGTTGTTTTAAAACAACTCGCTATGTTTCACCGACTTTGTTCCCAAGTTCAAGAGACTTTTTTTTTTTTTTTTTTTTTCCATTCCAGTCTTGGAACTTGATGATGTATGTTTTTCTGCTCAAACACGCTCTACACATTATTAAGGTCTTGTTAATGAGATAATGAATTTAAGGGGTTTAATGTTAGGAACTCATCTGCGAGGCATTTGCACCATTGTTGAACCCAACTCTAGGAAAACCCCCTTTGTCGCAGTTGATGGTCTCCCACTGTGCTGGTTTCTTCTTCTTTAAACTTCTTCATCCATCTGTGCTCATCGCTCTCGTCAATGGTGACATCTCTGTAAACATTCTGTAGCGCAGTAGGATACCATCACCTACCACAAAGGGGATTCTCAGGAGAAAGGGTTCGAGATTCCGCAAGTGCATCTCTTTTGATGTGCGTAGACTATGTTGCGTACGACCTTCGTCTGGAGGAAAAGTTACTCTACCAACATATGCAGATGAACCTCCTGTATGAGTTAGTAAAGAGGTTATGTCCACTTTTGCATTATTAACAAATGTCCACATGGTTCATCTGATATAAACTGGTTTATTCATGCAACACAGGCTAATTGCATTCACATTTCCTATTTATAAATGCATTAGGTAAAATGGATCATTTTGCAAAAATAAGTTTTTAATTGTTAGGTCCATTTGGGATTTGATTGATTTTTCACTATCAAATTTCCACACACATTTACAGAACTCTAGGGCCAGGATCTATGGTAGCCTGTAAAAATGTCATAAGATTGACAGGACGTTTGTCCAGAAAGGAAGCAAACGGATATTCTTGGCAGCTTCGTATATAAAGGCTTAATATACTGCTTTTTTATTATATTCCTCACACACAAAAATGGAAGAAAAAAAAAATCATTCATTACTGCATTTTCTATGACTACTCATTAAATGAACCGTGCATATTTTTTTTATTTAAAGGAAAAAGATTAAATAAACGAGTAAAATGAAATCCTAGTTTCTAAACTCGCTTAATAATTATTGTTAATAATAATTATCATCATACAGTCCTTTAACCAAACCTCATTATAACCTTTAACCTTATAACCTTAATATGAATTTGGAATATGAGTTTGCGTTATTGCTTTTTTTATTATCGTGACATTTTTTGTTTTCCTCTATGCAGCACAGCACAGCACAGCACAGCACAGCACATGCATCGTTAAGAGATTCTAGTCAGCAAAACAACAGAACATATACCCTGCAGTTAGACTTTAAGAGCTTTTAAAGTCTATAAAAGGGAGAAAAAGACAGACTTGGTGACAGAATGGGTGTTTAAGTTACTGTAACAGTATAAGTATTATAAATTAAAGGCCTTAAAACCCAGGCGGCACAGATCTGTTCCAGCAACGCAGTGATTATGATGTAGAAAAAAAAAAAATAATATATATATAAAAACATATACTCATGTTTGTGTAGTTGGTTAAAATGAAAAAAAAAATACTGTATGTCACAACAAAGAATGGCTAAATTGTTCTGGATTTTAAGAGCTGCAGGCTTGAACGTAGCTATGAATTAGGAACAGGAATCACCAGGGGCCTCCCGATGTGATATTATATGATATTGTGATACTTAAGTGCCGATTCGATTTGTATTGCGAAGTATCGAGATTTCATAAACATCTCTATTTTATTTATTATTTAGATTCTGTTACAATTCTACTACACGGGACGCAATACTGCCTGACAATGAGTGCGCCACCTGTAGGCCTACAGAGGCCATTACAACAGCAATGTTTTGGCACCTCAAACGGAAATATATAATATAAAACTTAAAAATTTCATTTGAAAAAATCTATTTTAGAGTCAGCATGGCAACTGTCACACCAAAGAACTATGGTACGTAACCTGAAGCGAACTTTTTCCCCCCATATCTGTATAAATAAAGGAAAGGTTTTGTCTGTACATTGGTCAGAACTTGCTCTTTCAATGATACCTTTACATTTCATACATTGGAGGACCCAAGAACAGTCTTTTTCTTTTTTTTCTCTTTCTCTGTCCAGGCAAATTTTATCACAGCATCACAAAAAAAAAAAACTGCCTGGACAGAATTTAATGAAATTCTTTGCAATACTTAAATATCTGCCTGAAGTTTAACCTGCACCATAAATGAAATCAAAATGTTGGATAAAAGCGATGTACAGAAAGACAGACAGACATGTACTTAATGTGAGCCTCGACTTGCAATAATAATATTACAGCTGATCAGATTATAACCTTCAATGCATTAATGTGATGCAAGAGGAATAAAACATGCATTGTGGGTTCACTTACTTGTCTGTCTGTTCATGTATTAAAAGAACTATCCAGTTTAACTGTGTTCATATATACTTAGATCATTTACAAAGTAGACTACAGTATATACAGTTTATTTAAATCAGATGATCTCTCAGGATCCTTATGGAAAAGAAAAGTCACTTCCATGCCAAGTCTCTTACGGATAATGTGAAGCAGTTAAGAGTTTGTACTGCGCGATCACTTACCGGAGGACACGCGGAGGAACAGCGCGAGGAACAACAGCGGCCCCCTCATAGCAGAGAGCGCGAGGCGCCGCTGAGCGCGCGGACCGTGACTCGTGAGTGAGGGGTGCGCGCGCGCGCGCGCGCACGGCCAGCGCGCGGGGCAGGAAGAGGAAACGCGGACGCACGCCGTGCTCCTAACCGCGCGCTGCAGCCTGCACGCGCGCACTGCGTGGGGAGCGGGAGAGCCGAACGCTTCCGGTCACTACAGAGTGCACTAGTGCGTGTGATGGGGACACGGCCGGTGTGTGTGTGTGTGTGTGTGTGAGAGAGAGACCCGAGAGATGTCGACACGGTTATAAACCAGATGTTTCAAAAAGAGTCTCGTTATAGGACACACCCACAGACTTTGTTAACCTCATACTTCTCTCTCTCTCTCTCTGTCTCTCTCAGTAAAATTAAAGATTGGCACAACTAGTCAAAAGCACTCTCTTTTCTCATTCTTTCTTTACTTCTCCTTCTTTCTCTTTCTCAGCTCCTGCCCCCCCCCCTCCTCTCTCTTTCAGCAAAATTAAGGATTGGCATAAGTAGTCACAAGTACTGAAAACTCTTTCTCTCCTCACTCTTTCTCTTTTTCAGCTTCTCTCTCTCTCTCTCTCTCTCTCGTGTGTCTGTCTCTGTCTCTCAGCCCACCTCACATTCCCCTACTTCTCTCTGACGAAAAAAAGATGTAATTATATTTTTGGAAATCTTTCCAATCATGGTTAGTTTAATTATTTGTTTTATTCACACAACCTATGTGTGATCGTTTCAATCTTCATTTTCTTCCTCTTTGTTGTGTACACTGATGGCCAATATTTTTTAGAACGACACAAATATAAATTTTCGCAAAGTGTTGAAGGGGCCGGCACAGTGGGTTAGTGGTTATCACGGTCGCTTTGCAGCTCCAGGGTTCGGGTCCGATTACCGACCAGGTTCCCGCCTCTGTGTGCATGAAGTTTGCATGTTCTCCCCGTGCTTGTGGGTTTCCTCTGGATACTTCCACAGTCCAAAGTCATGTACTGTAGCTTAGCCTAATTGGCGTTCCCAAATTGCCTATAGTGTGTGAATGAGTGCTTGTGCGTGCTCTGAGATGGATTGGCACCCGGTCCAGGGTGTACCCTGCCTTGCGCCACCAGTCCCCTGGGATTGGCTCCAGGCCCCCCACGACCCTGTACTGTATATAGGATAAAATGTCAAAGGCTTTTATTGACAGTTACATTAAGTTTATGCAAAGAGGCAATATTTACAGTGTTTACCCTTCTTTTTCAAGACTTCTGCAATTCATCCCCAACATGCTGTCAATCAACTTCTGGGCCACATCATGATGGATGGCCGCCCATTCTTGCATAATCAATGCATGGAATTCATCAGAATTTTATGGGTTTTTGTTTGTCCACCGACCTCTTGAGGATTGACCACAAGTTCTTAATGGGATTACGATTTGGGAAGTTTCCTGGCCATCGAGCCAAAATCTCCATGTTTTGTTCCCCGAGCCACTTAGTTATGACTTTTGCCTTATGGCAAGGTTCTCCATTATGATAGAAAAGGCTTTGTTCATCATCAATATGTTCTTGCATGCTTGGAAGAAGTTGCTCTCTGGGGATGTTTTTGGACCGTTCTTGATTAATTTGTGTGTCCTTAGGCAAAATTGTGAGTGACCCCCACTCCCTTTGCTGAGAAGTGACTCCACACATGAAGAGTCGCAGCATGCATGGCTGGATGCCATGTGTGGGTCTTCCAGTCCAGTCTTCCTTAAAAACAACATTAAATGGTTCCTTCCCTGATCCGTGACTCCCTATTCTAAAAGACGTTCTACTCTCCCTAGTTCTTGGAGCTGTGCCACCACGCATATATTTCCTCTACCAGTGCAAGAGAAGAACAAGCTCACCAGTTTCCTGGCGGTCCTCATAATCTGGCAACCCTGGGTTATATTACACTAGAAGTTTACCAGCATCTCCGCCTGCTGCTTCAATGTTTCTGCAGCCCTCACTTCTGCTTGTCGCTTCAGTAGCTAAGAGCTCGGGCTGATGTACCTGTTTTCACTTTAGAGGATGCTGCACACTGTTACAGTCAGTGGGAAACACCTGTTGCGGAACTACCTGTGCCAAAACAGTTTTATATATAGATGTCACATGACAAACTGCAGAATTTCATGAGACTATCGCACATCATGTTCTCTCTCTCTTCCTCTCTCTCGCTCTCTCTCTCTCTCTCAAGCTATTTCCTCTTCTACTTCCTCACTCTCTCCTCTTGTTTCTCGCTCTTGCTCTCTAGCTCACAATACTGCTTTCTCTGTCCCCATCTCATTCTCTGTCTCTTTCTCTCCCCCGCCCGCCAGTTTTCCTCTCACATCTGAAACCCCTTTAGCCCCCCTCACCTCATCCCCTCATTGTATCTTCTCCAAGGGCGTTCGCTGCTGCGTCCCTGCGCCTCTCTGATTTATTTCGGCTCGCATCTGTTGCCGAGTAGGAAACACGAATAAACATTTAGGACCGTGATGAAACGGATAAACGAATAAAACGGCTCGTATTAAGCCAGCTGAAGTCCGGAAATCCTGACTAAAAGTTCACCAGCTGTTCTGATCCCTTTAGTCACCATCCCAAATCTCCAACTGGTCTATACAGGCCAGTTCTGGGTGCCATGTTAGGGTAACTCAGGCTGGTATTTTTTTTATATTTTTTTTTTATGGATGCTTTAAATCCTTTTTCGATTATTACTCACCACAGCAGACTTTTTTTTTTATTACAGCAATCTAAGGCAACCAAACCTTATTATAACCTTTAACGTCAATATGAATAACTAAGTTACTGTTATCCATTGAAAACTGGAATTGGCCAACTGATAGAATATTCTCACAGTACTTAGGTTCTGATTCGATTTGTATTGCAAGATGTTTACTGTGTGAAATATCTATTACAACAATCCATGTCAGGCTGAAAACCAAACAGATTTGGTTTGACCAGTTATGAGAACACGTTGAGAATCTTCGCCAGCTGATAGAACCGACATCAGCTTTTAGACGAGAGCCTATAGAGCTACTGTACATGGTAGACTTTTTTTTTTTTAAAGCACAGCAGTTTGGCAATTTGTCATTTATGATGAAAATAGGAAGATTGGAAATACAAAACAAAAAAAGGTTTACCGGTTTAGCCAGATACTGCCTAGATAAATTATTTTACTGGCAAGTTGGCCAACCTTTTAACTTCATCTAAGTTGATGTGTTTAACCAAACACAGCTGTTGGCTGTTATTTTCTTTTCTAAACTTCACCTCCTCTTGCGGTGCCTTGGGTCAGAACTGGTAAAGAAAGTTGAACACACACACACCATACACACGGTCGATGTCAAGCACCATCACACCAATTTTAGGCATAAAAGAAGTCCAAATTTATGATAACAAGTCGGCGAGGTTGTCATCACCACAACATCAGACCATCTATGGTACTATATTGTTTTTTGAGAATTAGACTTACTTTAGTAAAGTGACATTGGAATAACATTGAATGAATGTTCCAAATATGATCTCAAAACATTCATTTATAGCGTTTATTCATTTTTTCCTTAAGCGCCATTAGCGTTTTTTTTTTTTTTTGGGGGGGGGGGGGGGGGGGAGCTGTGGGAGGTCCTGGAACCAGTCCTCATGTGCTGGAACTGAGGGGTCAACAATATTTATAAATTAAGGGAGACTTTTTTATGGTGTGTGTCATTTGATAAAGCAATATAAATGTATTTATTAGCATCAGTTAGGAGGTTTCCGGGAGGACCAGTTGCTTGAGAGTTTAGCTCTCTCACAGCGGTGGTCTGAAATCAATTCCTGGTCAAGAAACTAACCCCAGTTGTCCCTGAGGGATTGCACAAGCCAGTGTACAAGCAAGAACGTATTGTAATTTCGAAGTCATATTTACAACATCGTGTTGGGGTCATTTGCTCAACACTATCCCAGAGCAATTTAGTCAACATCCATCCAACATCATTTAATTCAAGTAATTCCCACTCACTTATTCGCTATATTGTACTACTTTCCCTGTTCAGGGTCACTGGAGTCCTGGAGCCTACGCCATAGGACTCAGGCCAGGCCCGTCACAATGCACAATTTGGAAACGCCAATTAGCCTATCGTGCATGTCTCTGGACTGTGAGAGGAAACCCACCAAGAAAAGAACATACACAGACCCAAGCCAGGAATCTGACCTTTGACCCAGGAGTTCCACTGTTCCGCCACTGTTCTGGCCACTTTGCCAGCGTGTGCCGCCACTTCAAGTAATTCTGTTTCGCAAACAACCCAATACCAGGAGTGTCCCAATGCCTGTGCTGTTGCTACATCAATGTTGCCACAGTGTTGTGACAACCAAAAGCTCAGCTAGGCAGTTAAGAGAGAGAGAGATTGCATAAGAGCATGCAACAAGCCAAACAGAAACCATTAAGGAGACAAAAAATAATCAAGAGTGATCGACTCTTAATTCGTTAACTAATTTGCCAAAAGCCGCTGAATGCTAATCATGTGATTAAGACTAACTGTGGAACTTAAAGTTCTCCGAATAGAGTTCCTTATCTGCGTTTCTTGTCCTTGTTGGTCGTATCTGGCAAGAACAAGTTATTCAAAGCTTCTGCTCAATCTGGTGTTAATAATTTTTTTTTTCTCACTGCATTAGCTAGACTACTAACACTACGCAATTAAGCAGGCTTGAGAATAAAGTCCACATATTACATAATAAAGTTCACAAAGGAAAAATGATTATAAAGGACCAGATGTTGTCGTTTTGCCTTCTATGCTGTATTTTAAAAAGCTAGAGTTAGCAGGCTAGCTTTACCAGCCTCACATGTATGCCGAGACATCTTTGAAGCAGATGAAAGCCAACACACAAGCACACGACAGAGGAATAACTGAGAATTGAACGTTTTGTTCGACTCGTCAGTATCATCAAGGAAATGCGGTATCGCGCTACCAGGACAACCACAGCATGGCATGCAAATTTGGGCTGTGTCCCAAACTATTCTCCCACACAACTGTACTAACTAGAAACCTTGTTAGCATCTCTTTGGTGGCAGTCCTTTAGGCTGTTCCTGGCAATGGCAACCTATTATTCAAAAATTCACAGTTCGGTCATGTTTAGACATTCGGATGGGACTCCTGGCGCCAGTGTGGGACTCAAAAATGTCTGATTTCCTCTAGTGTGACCTCATATAAGAAGATCCCTCCCCCACCTTGTGGCTTAGCAGTAGCGTATTGACATAGACACTGAAACGGTGCGTTTGGACACGGGATGTGTTAAATGTAAAAGAATGAGCTTGAGGTATGAAGAAATGTATTATTTAAGTGGTCTTTCAGCTGGAGCATTATCACACTCATACACACTTTCAGGGATCTCTGTCGCCTTGGCTAAATTGGTATAAAAAATAAATAAATAAATAAATAAATAATAATAATAATAGATGGTACCTGATTGCAAGACCACAGCAAATAAAACTGGTACGGACCAAAGATTTAAATGCCGGGAAAACAAATGCTGTGTATAAATGATTCTGAGTATCTAACACTTGATTGGTTGTTTTATTATAGACGCAGAACTTGGGTCTGTGTTAATGGAGTTTGCCTGTGTTTGGTGGGTTTCCTCCATGTACATGCAGGTTATGCTAATTGGCCTTCGCAAAGATTGACCATAGTGTGTGAATGAGTGTGTGAGTGTGTGTGCTCTGTGGTAGTACCCCGCCTCGTGTCATACGTCTCCTGGGATTGGCTCCAGGCCCCCTGTGACCCTGTATATACAATAATGCGGTATGAGATGAGATGAGATGAGATGAGACTTGTGTCGGTATATAATTTTATATCCACAGTGTTGAGTAACATGTGCTGACCTATTCATATTTGAATCATTTTCAGTCTCTGGTGCAGCATAAAACAATTAGTCATTGCTCAATTCTTTACCCAGAAGGAAAATACTACAGTCATCCTTGTTGCTTTATATTTCCTCACGCTTCCTCAATTTTAACAGGCTGATACTGTCCATGACATTTCCAGCTTTTTCTTTTTTTCTTTTTTTTAGAATTGGCCAAGCCTTTAACAAGGCAATTCTATTTTCCCTTATTGTGACCTCATATAAGAATAGCCCCTCCCCCTCGGACACTGAAAAGGAGGTTTGAAATATAAGAAAAGCTGATTGGGAATTTTATCTCGAGCGTTAACACCCAGAGCTCAGAGACCTGTGTTGAAATACGGGATCTTGAAAAAATGTGATTTCTTGAACAGCTAAAGTTATCTTGCAAAACTGAAGCGGTGCTTCCCTCTGGTAACCTGCCTATGGATGTCCTGAGCTGCTCACACCCATAACTCACATTCACACCAACTCCTGAACCATGTGGAGGCAGTAATGTGTAGCGTGTAGTGCGTTTCCTCCCAAAGAAGAAATCTGGTTTTTATCACTGACGCTCTACAGCACAGCAACATCTCTCTGGGGAAATAAGTAGCTATCTGAACGACCACTAAACTCTAGTGATCTACCAAAACAAGTTTTAACACACTAGTTAACTGTTACAAAAACATCCATTACTGATTTTTTACAGTAAAAATAAAGAATGAAAGAAATAAAATCCCACCCTAATCCATATCCTTATCTGATCACACTACAGCATGTGTAAGTTACACAAACTTCCTGACCTTTGAACTCCGAACGAGCATGAAGTATAAGATAATGGGGCGTCCTCAGACCCCGGGTTTATATCTTCTTATCAATATTAATTCTTTTATGTGATATTGTTTTATTTTTTTAGGCATGGCAACAAAGATTGTGTGTGTGTGTGTGTGTGTGTGTGTGTGTGTGTGTGTGTGTGTGTGTGTGTGTGTGTGTGTGTGTGTGTGTGAGAGAGAGAGAGAGACGCGGCTGGGGGGAACATTTCAAAAGAACTAAAACCAGCCACAGAAATGTGGCATGACTCAGACAGACGTGACGGCCTACGCGGACGTGAGCCAAAGCCCTTGATGTCGTATCAGGCAAGCGCAGTGTGTTTTGACAGCTGTGTGTTACAGGCTTTCTCACTTGTTGTGGTTAACGGTGTGGTCAGGACTCCTGGGAAGAAGGGATTGTTGCTCAGACCTGGAGTGAGAGAGAGAGAGAGAGAGAGAGAGAGAACGGGGAACATGTGTCATGACGAGGTTGTAGAAGGCCAACATTACTTATTTGAGCGTTTTGTTAATACTAGAAAATAAAGATTTTCTAATAAACCCATTCTAAGTATGAAAGTAAAAAAAAAGAAAGAAAGAAAGAAAGAAATGAAAAAAATTTCACATTAAAAGATGCACAAACTGATTTTGGTTGTTGTTTGCAAAATTTCGTTGAAGTAACCAACGAAACCAAAGTAAAAAAAACAATTAGCTGTTGCTAGCTACTGTAGTAGCTAGCAACAGCTAATTGTTTTTTGTTTTTTTTTTTTTTTTTTTTGGTTTGTTTGTTTGTTTTTAATTAAAACTAGCTTGCGTGATAGTGGCTAGCCATCATGATCCAAATTAGCTCGTTAAATCCAAACCATAGCTAAAGAATAAAGTTTTAGTTACAAGAATATAAACTGTAACTTTGTTCGGATGGACGGCTTAAGAATTGAATTAACAAGAGCTTAAGCGCTAAAGCTGTTGCGGTTGTTGTTTTCCTTTATATTATGTTCTCCCTATCACACTTCTGGTGTACAGTACTTTCAATCACATGGTGCTTGCTTATATAAGTACGAAACCTCTACGAATTCTCTGCAACATTTACGATTTAGCCATAGAAATTACGATTTTTTTACCCTTTTGATACAACAATAGAGGAGAAACAGCAACGCTTTCTTGATATTTTAGCCAAAACACTGTGCAGATAAAAATCTCTTCGAGTGAAAATATCATAAAACACTAAACAGGGAAAGACAGAGGAAATAAATGTGCAACAAATGGTGGTTTCTCGACGATGATCACGGTCGAGCTCCCGCGGGGGAGAAAGTGCTGATCAGCATTCATCCCGTCTCACATCCTGTGACTTGTATTATTTTTTTTTTTCCTCTCTGCTTGCCGAAGTTTAAGGCTTCTGCTCTCAATGTAAATGCCGTTACAGTCCAGACGTGTTAAGAAATGTACAGTAAAGTACAGATATTTGAAAATGGCAACTCGCTAAGAAATAAATTGTCCTTTGTTTTTCACATTTCAAGCAATGGTTCTATCCACAATGTGAAGAAGCTAGCTGAAAAAAAAATTAAGAATGAATAAAATAAAAGATCAATCTCACCGCGATGTTCCTCTGAGCGTTTAAGAGGAGAGGCTTCACTCGGAAGGAGGGCCTGCAGTCGGCCGAACATCAAAACCATGCAGGCGACTGCAAGTGAGGAAACAGAAAAGGTTGAAGACATGCATCGACGTACGCAATGGATCAAGTGATGATGCAGTAATGCAACAAAAAAAAAACGATCTCAACTGGTTCTTCCAACGTCTCAACTTGGGACGCAGAGACATTCAGAGGGACAAACTAAAAACCATCAACGTTAAAAAGTCTCATCATTTCATCATATTTTTTAATTCTTGTATTTTTAATGTCGGCTTGAGGAACAGTTCTCCAGGCTCCCTGATGACCTTTTTTTGGCTCTCGTTTTAAGCCCTGTCGCTGTACCTGAGCAGTTTCAGAGGAATGTGTTTTGTTTGTTAAGCTGCATGGTGACCTATGAATCATTCATCCATTTAAAAAAAAAAAAAAAAAAAAAAAAAACATCTAACTTAAGGCATGAATCAGTGAGAAACAGGACCAGATGATGACAGATGATCAGGCTGGTGATTAGTATCCCGGTGATGCTGAATGCTGAGTGGTTGAAACAGACGAGAGGGGAAATGAGGTCGCTGCTGAGGTTGAGAAACGATTTTTAAATGTACAACACCATTTGTTTCCATTTTTGTGAATTTAATCTACGCATTTACTTTTATTTAATATGAACACATGAGGGGTGGGTCAGGACTTTTGCACAGTGCCGTATACAGTTGTCTTTCCTTGTATATTTTTGGGATGCTGTCGGATCCTGTTCAGAAGAACCATTGGGAGTATAAACTTTTGCACTCGAAGCTGCGCTGTTGACCAACAACATGTATTTTTCTTATCCCAATGTTTTTTTTTAGGGATTTCTTGGATGTTTACACACATTTCCTCCCTGAAAACAACACACAGGAAGGGAGTTCAAGACAGATAGAGGGAGCGAGAGAGAGATGATGGATGGATGGATGGATGGATGGATGGATGGATGGATGGATGGAGTGCATCCTCTCTTTGTCCTGTTCAGCTGGCAGATTTCCTGATCTGGCTTCATTCGAGTTCCTCCAAAATGAAATAATATTTGCAAGATCTGCACTTAAAGGGGAAAAGAAATTTACATGTGCCTGACTGACCACCCATGTGCTGGACAACTTACACTGGATATATTGTATATTGTATATAGTCTATGGATATATTAATGCAGCATATTAGGAGATACTTCTGGTCTTTAGGAGCAGCAAATGAATTTGAATGCAAAAAAAGTAGGACAAAGGAAAAATATCACCCATGACATTCACCTTTATCCAGAGCGAGTTACATTTTATATGCAAGCAGTTACGGTTTAGGGGCCTTGCTCAGGGGCCCCAACAGTGGCAACTCAAAACAAAGGTACTGTGCTGTTAATAAGACACCAACTGGACCTTTATTGACCTACTGTATATTCTTTTTTATAGAATTTAATTGAATAATTTGACTTAGATCCAACCCAATATATTTTCTGATCCTGGAACATAAAATCAACTTGTGTTCTAAAAAAAAAATAAAAAATTGTAAACATTAATTAAGTTTAAAGATTTACAAAACTTCACCAGTTTAGATTTTGCTACTGAAAATATGTGTGTTCATTTTTATCCGCCGGTCCATCCATTTTCCGGTATCCTGTGTTCGGATGACGTTTTGGCTACTCACCGCTCACTCGCTCATCATCTATCCCGCTTAATCCTGTATTCAGGGTCACTGGGGCTTGGAGCCTGTCCCAGGAGACTTAGGGCACAAGGTGGGATACATCCTGGACAGGGTGCCAATCCATGGCAGAGCACTTGGGAATTAATTAACCTAATCTGCATGTCTCTGGACTGTGGAAGGAAACTGAAGTCCCCGGAGGAAAGCCACCAAGCACGGGGAGAACATGCCAACTCCATGCACGGCAATCGAGCCTGGCCGGGAATCGGACCCGGATCCTGGAGGTACGTTTTGGCTAAACCTTGATAAATGAACACATTTAAGAGAAATTTTCCTTTTTTTTCCCCATCTACTAAGCATCTTTTCGTAGTTTCAGCCTACTTGACATTGATCCATGTGTCATGACACCTAAAATATATTTTTAGTATTTGACCCACCTGTTTGGACCTGAAGTTCCAATTACGTACCTTTTTTTCCTTTAATGAAGGACACATTCTACAGCTACAGAACGCAAGGTAACGTTGATGGATGGTACCTCAGCGATGAGGAATCGTACACTTTGGTCGCAACATAATTGACGTATCTAGTTCATATTCTAACCGTAGAAATCCTATCTGGTTGAACTGAAAGATCAGAAACGTTGAGGCGATGCCCTGGCGGTACTCACCCCTGAAAGACGGGCTCCATGTCGGCCTTAATCGAGGTGAGGACACGTGAGGAGACATGGTCCTTTAGTCCACTGCGAGCTCTGTGTGTGTGTGTGTGTGTGTGTGTGTGTGTCTGCGTGAACACTGATCACCATGTAGTAACCTTTACGCAGGAAGACTCGAATAAAACAACAGGATGTGCTCATTTCCTTAAAGGGGTGGTGGACTCGCACAATGGGACAGAAGCCACAGATAGGGCGGGCTGCTCTCGTACAGACCACCTCTCTCTTTCACACACACACACACACACACATTCTCTCTCTCTCTCTCTCTCTCTCTCTCTCTCTCTGTCTGTCTATCAGGGCCCGCTCCCACTCCCACTCCCACTCTATCATCATTTGTCTCCATTGTTGCTTTTTTTCCCTGCTTTTTCTTTTCTCAGCTCTCTTCCAAACCCAACACTACTGTAGCTCCTCAAACGGAACCAGTTTCAGTAACCTCAAACCCACACTGAAGTGACTGGCTTATTATGCCTAGAATGCCACAGCATTAGGGTCAGCACCTGCTTCGCTAACGAAGGTCCGGCGAAGGTTCAGGGGGAGGACAAAATAGTTCTGGAGGTATGTGAAATAACAGCGCTCTGTGACTTTCAAAGGGTTGCTGTTTGATTTCAGATGCCCGTCCGGCGGACCTCACATTATGAGCCCGGCGATCTTCACAGTTGGAAGAGGTGTCATTTTACAGCTTCCCTGTGGCCGTCCAAATATTGGCACCGTACCGGTTGGTCCTCTTATTTTCATGCAATAGTTCTTTTCTTTTATTTTAATGAGATTACCAGTGTGGAAAGCTTACTATCTTTTTTTTTTTTTTTTTTTCATCTTACAAAGCCATTTTTCATAGTGTTGTTGGTTTTTTTTGTTGTTGTTGTTGTTTTTAGGACATATGAAACTTTGTGACCCACAGAAGAATCGTGATACAGTCCAAGTCCAAGTCCACGTGGAGCAATGTGAAAACAGTTCAAAAACCGTGGCCAGGAACCACAGAACACAAAGCACCACTGGATGAACTCTGTCTTTCTAGCCATTAGTCGGGGTTATGAGCGGTTCTGTATGCGGGAAAAGGCGGTAAGCACTTTTATCCAAGCGTTACATTGACACAATGACAAAGTGTTCAATAGCAATGGCTTGGTCCAGGAAGAAAGGTGCATATATAAAGGAAGCTAAAAGGTATTTCTCGAGATGGGTGTGTGATAGAGCTATCATTAATCTAAGGCAAAAAAAAAATTGATGTCATTGTACAATGTATGTGTTATCTAATCTACCAATGCAGTAGAATTCATGCCTCAATGCTTATTGTCAACTGGACTTGTCAGGTGAAGAGGTCTTGATCCTCATGGATCCATCCCCAGGAAGATCATGACCTCTTCACAGGTCCACCAGGAACACCACACTTAAGAACTCCACGTTACTCTCTTACTCACCTCAAGACTCTCCCT